>DWPT01000629.1:0-22555 GCA_018251895.1 Agathymus mariae mariae
GCTGGAGTACCTCAGGGGTCCGTTCTGTCCGCTATTCTATTCCTGCTGCATATTAATGATCTGCTCAAACCTGGTATTTATGGGTATACAGATGACAGCACAGTAGTGGGGAGATACCTCCCTAATTTATATATATAACATTTTTTTATTTATATAATATAAAGAGGTATAACACGCATTAATCTTAAAACGTAGATATATGTTTGTTTTATATTCTTGAGTTAAGAGAAAAAATTTAAGAAATAAGTTTAGTTACCGTAGCCTGTCAATTTATTTACAATAATTTAGTATTCATTGGAAAAAAAAATTATGTACAAGCAGAAATATATTTATACTGGCGGAGAACGATACCGGGAAAGTTATGGCCTTATTTGCGAAACCGTAATGCTAAAGAAGGAGACGGTGGCGACGAGTAAGAGGAAGCTGGAATATTACAAAGGCGGGACGCACGATGTCCCCGTACTGATTTAATCCAACATAGTTCAAATAGTAGGGACCCGAATTCACTAATTTTAAATTATTACACGTTTATACAAGATCCCGGGACCTTCGCATAAGCGTCGAGCTCCAGTCGAGGGGATTTTAGTGGGAAAGAACCACATAACCCGGTATTTTAAAGTGAGGTCAGGTATCTTTCTAGGTTGTCCCCCACGATCTAGCAAAAAAGTATTAAATAAAGAAGGACGAATGTGTACGACGGGTGTTATAATATAAAAATGCAAAGAATAATATTTCCAGTCTCAATATAATTTAACAGAAAAGTTTTAATTATCCCCGCAGAAATAAAACCGATTTTTGTAAACGGATAATAAAGAAAGAAAAGAACGAATGGATGAATTAAAAAAAATAACAGATCACCAAATTGGAAGTAAAATAATTTTCCTTAATAGACCATATTAGTAACTACTGAAAATGCTAGGATTCACTGGTTTAAGGAGCAAAAGTAAATAAACCACTGTAGGAATTATAACACAGTTTAATTATTTTAACATTGCTGATTGGTGCTTTTTTTTCTAAAACATACATATTTAATACATTTTATACCGACGATATGCTTTTTTAAAGTTAGTAACTTCTTGATAAACCTCTACATAAGGCTCCAAATTTCTGTTTTGTAAAAATTAATAAATAATAATAGTTTTATATTACTATAAATAAGAGAGGTACATAAAGTTCACACATAATAGCCTGAATTGCTTCAAATATATTTTATATCGTAAATAGATTCCATTCAAATAATCTACCTATTATTACAAACTCAGTTTTAAACCATGTTCTAATTAATACTCTTCCAAGTATACAATAATTATATTAACTATCCATGAATATTTTTTAATCTATGAGACTAATTCGGCAGCTATATTTTTTAAAAGTCAAATGTTATGTTAGGCAACTTAACGACACAAATTCAGCTCGTGCCTATAAAGTATAGCATTTATTGGCTGAACTGTGTATAAGATTTAATAATAAAAATTTAATATTTCATGATATATGTTTTTGTAGTCATTGAGCATCTTATTATTTTGTTTTACATGTTTTAAAATAAGTTATGTATTTACTGTCGTTTTATACAGATATAGTGTAATGTTCAGTAGAAACTTTTTCAAGAAAAACATTAATGTAAGTATATTTATTGTCTGTATTTTATTACCTCAGTTTCATTTTTCCATACTTCGAGAGGCCGTCACCATGGAGAGTGCTTGCTTTAGAAATTCATATTTGAATTCGTTGTTGTAATATTAATTCAGTGAAATCCACTTTACAAGAATGTTAAAAGGATTAGTAAAGTTTCATTGTATATAATATTTATGATGGTAATAATATTCAGTTGCTGTATTGGCTAAAAATCACAAATATCTACTATTTTGTAACATATTGTTTTTCTAAACATTTCAGGTTTGTTTAACACAGTACTCTATATTTGCACTTATAATTTCAGGCTGTTTTCAGCGTAAGAACAGCTATTCAAAAAAATTTATATTGCTATAAAATATTTAAGATGAATTATTGAGGTTATGTTTTATTAAACATTATTTGTATTTTTGTCTTTCAGAATGAATGGAGGTATGGAGCACAAAGTTCCAGGGCACAATGCTGTGCTACATAAAGCACCCAAAAACTATAAACTTCTTATAGATCCATTCTTAGTAAAGGGAGCTACAAAACTATACAGATATGATGGTACTGTGCCTGGGGATACAACATATGCCCCTGTCCAATGCAGAGATCCAAGATCTCAGCTCTCACGGATTTGGAATAAACTAGAACCTGCAGATTTGCCAGTGCCCAGGTATTCATTTTTAGGTCCCTAATATTGACATAAACTCAAGTCTACAAATAATTTATATTTGTTACAAATTTTGATGATTCTCAAATTGGAAACTCATCAACACGAGTTTTCAACGAAATAAATTATATAATTTCATGGTTAATTGGTTTTAAAACCTTTTTATTTGGGTGTTTTCTTGTTTCTCCAAGTTATGGTAATTCATTATAAATAGGGCGCAAATAGTATTCTAAACACTTTGATTTGTTGTTTTGTTTCCTATAAATCAGTGACTGTTGAAAAATACCTATTTACATTATGGTTATAATCCCAAAATTGCAATAATTTGGTTATAATATTCTTTGTTTTTATTACACTTCTGTACTCAGCTTTGCCAACATTACAATATTTGACGTTTGTCTAGTGGCGCGAATTTTAAATTAATTATTTTTAATGTTATATTACAGGTTTAGAATTGACAAAAACTATGTTGGAATACCGCCTCAACTAGAAATCACAATAGGAAATTTAAATGACAACATTGATAAAGCATTCTTAGCAGACATGATGAACAAAATTGGACCCTATGAGGAATTGACAATATTTTACCATCCCATTACAAACCGTCATTTGGGGTTTGCGAGGATAGTATTTCAAGACGTAAAATTCTCAAAGTTGTGTATAGAAAAATATAATGGGAAATCTGTAATGGGTCAGGTAAGTGCATTTTAATTACAAATATATATAGGTAAAAACTATAGTTGTCAAATAATAATAAATCCATTAAAACTTAAAGTAGTCAAATAAAATTTTAATACTAATTCAGTAAATGTAATCTCCAATCGAATCTCGAATCTTGGGATTTAAGTATGCACAAATATCTTAATATGGCCATAATATAAACTACCTACTCCTAGAATGTTTTTTTCCAATCATGGTAAAATATTTGCTGTCCCATTTCAGAACTTAAGTTTTCATTATCAGAAGAATATAAGAGTCTGTGAAGCTAGGTAACACATACATCTATGTAAATATTATGTAGGACTTGTAAATGTTTTTCTTTCCCAAATCGAGTGATAATGAATTTGTAATTCTTATGTTATTTGGACTGTTTATTTTGAAAGTGGTGTAAGTCCATTTTTGAAAAATAATTGATATCACATAATTCATGCATAATTTAATGTATTTTTTTTATGTATATCTGGTCCATGTTTAATTTCTTAAAAAATTCCCATGTTTTGTTCAACTTAAAATCGGTGGGTAAATGACATTGCATTATTATCAAATATGAAAGTGATGTAAGTCCAATTGACAAAGGTTAGCAGATGGTTGCCAGTCAGTAGTCTCTTATTTTGCATTTTATTTTATATTATGTGTATAAAACATGACAAATTCATTTTACATCAAATGAAATGAGATCATTTCATTTCAATAAAAAAATCTTCAATGATTAAAAAATAGATAAAAAAAAAACACTAATGGCGATCATATATATATATCATACAAATATATATGTATATCATAAAAAAACTAAAAACTGTTAACTAAAAACCAGAGTAGAGCTTTATAATTATTAGCGTATTTATGTTATTTTTGTATAATACCCTGCAAATATACTTTTCTCTGGTAAGGCAAATAAACAAAAAGTAAATAAAACCGCATTTGTCAAACCTAATGTACTCCTGTTGTAAATTTAGGTGCTAGAAGTTTTTCATGATCCATTTGGTAAGAAGTGTTCAGAAATGTTTGAGGACAAGACCATGGACAAAAGGGCACAGGCCGCCGCGGTCGCGATCAAAGCTCCTGTTATGGAGGACATGCGACTGGTCAAAATGGAAGCTGTTCTCAGTAAAAGACTGGAAGATACAAAACTTATTGAAAAGGTAATTAGAATGTTAGAAAAACAATCAAGTGCGAATTCGCCTCGCGTGGGATAACAATGTTTGAAACAGTAAATGTATCCA
This sequence comes from Agathymus mariae mariae, assembly GCA_018251895.1. Lineage (NCBI taxonomy): Eukaryota > Metazoa > Arthropoda > Insecta > Lepidoptera > Hesperiidae > Agathymus > Agathymus mariae. The sequence goes on from DWPT01000629.1 coordinate 4,231, forward strand.
GGATTGTTTAGTCTTAGGGATTTCGAAAACCTAGGTCTTACTAGCTCAACGGTTTCGTATACACGAGGGTTTGGTATAGTTAACATTTTGTTTCGGCCCTTTTAACTAATCCTTTCATTTAATATACGCCGACAATAGCTTTTCTCTTAAATTCCAAATTTACTCCTTAACTTTAACGGTTAGTTCATTATGTATTCTATACCTATTGTTGACAACAGGAGAAATTGTGTTAACGTAGTAATAAATGTTTTCAGGAAGCATACGGCACCCATACGCGTTACAAAGATGTTGAACACCATAGCGATAGCAATAACCGGTGGTCTGATGACGAGCGTGAATATAGGCATCGACATCGCAAACGAAGCGAGCGGGACAGGGATGAAAGGGATAGGGATAGAGACAGGGATAGAGACCGAGATAGAGATAGAGACAGAGATCGAGATAGAGATCGTGATCGTGATTCCCATCGCGACCGCGACCGCGATCGAGATCGCGACCGAGACAGGGATAGGGACCGAGACAGGGATAGAGAAAGGTAAACAAATGTCAGATACTAAAAATGGTGACTTACTTGTTTTGCTAAATTGTAACACTGCAAAAACATGAGCTACATGTATTGGTCATATTTATTTTTGTCCTAGCTGGCTAAGCAGAATTTCTGTTATATATTTCAATAATTAATTTGTTAGTAAGTTGAGTACATCGCCAGCGATGGGTTCATTCGGTCAACTCTTAGACGTAAATTAGTCTTGGTTATCTGTCAGAATCATATGTCAGATGTCGTAATCAAAATCCGCCAGGCCGGCTAGCAGGAATGTAAACATTACAAATACATTTGCCTGTCTTTGTAATCTGTCAAATTCATCTGCACTAACAAGACAAGATATATTTCACATCAATATACACTTTCTCGTGTTAAAATGTATTAAAAAAACAGGATTCAATGTTGTGTATTCCGATCTGTCTGATTAGTGTATAATGTTTTTATTATAAAAAGCTCTATTGTTTAATGTACCTATTATTGTTTCCAAGCCGACGATGCAGGAGGAAATGTAAAAAGAGAAGGTATATTAATGAAACAATTTTTTTTTGTTTTCAATATTGTGCTTTCAATAAACTTGCAAAGTTTATAGCAACACATTGAGCGTGCGACAAAAAACATGCGCTGTCTCATATTGTATGTCTGTATGTACTGGTATGTTTGCTCTAGTATTTTTTATTTATTTTATTTTTTATAAAGTAAATAAATTAATCTACATTTTGTGCACGGCTTTGTGGCTTAAGTTTTTGCATTTTATTTTAAGTAGTATAAGCGTTGTTGTCTTAGTGTATGCGACTATATTATTATTTATATATATGTGACAACGATGTCTTAGCGGCTGCCATCCATCAATAATCTTTTGTTGCTTGATACTGTTTAGTGTCAGTAGCAGTGGCAGTTGGTAGCAGGTCAGTCTGTATAAAACTAAACTGCTGGGTAAATAAAACGACGTCCATTAGGTTTACGTAGGACGAAGTTGCTCTGTTTTATCGTGGTTGTTTATGTTTTTCCGCATGGTTTACAGACACCGAGAGAAGTATGCACGTGCACCGAGCGTCACCGCCGAGGTGCCGGAGACTCCGTACCCCGCGGTGCACCCCTCGGTGCACCCCTCGGTGCACCCCGCCGTGCACCCCGCCGAGGTTCCCTACACCCCGGCGGCGCCCCTTCCCTACGACCCGTATTACCAGCAAAGGTAAGATTTGGTACAAATCGTAAGAATCAAGAAACGGACAAACAGACCGCGTCATGTAATAAAGACACTTTTACATTTGTGTTTCAGCTACGCATACGGCTACAGCCCCGCGAGCACGGCGGGTGCGGGTGCAGTCGCGAGCGTGGCCGTGGGCGGCGGCTCGGCAGCGGGCGCGGGCGCGGCGGCCGGCGCGGGCTGGTGGCCCGACTGGCGCCACCACCATCCTTCTCACCACCAATCGCACGTGAGTACATCGCCGTATATCTCAGAGACGTTTGAAAAACGAATTACATTAAATTTTATTACGCGCTGACCTGTGGTCCGAGTTGACACTCACGCAGGTCCGGTGAATAAACCAAATGTCTGTAGGCGGCCGAACAGCTAGGTAACTGTCATTTAATGTATACAATTGTAGAGAGGACATCCCAATTATAATGCATTTTGGTTTCGCATAACCAGCACCGACGATATAACACTGTGTCGATTCGGCCACCAATCAGTCACGTTGCCGGGGTCAGACAAATACTGGCGCATCCGTGGTTTATCGGTCTGCGCATATACCGGACTGGACATAAAGTTTAGCGTGCACTATATTCATTTACGCATTCGAAAATACGAGTGGATTCCGAAATGTTGTTTCCAGCATAAATTTTTGCACATGTTTCGAGCCAGTGTCTTAGCAGCAATAATAAGCAGCAAATAACCAATTCCAGTAGTACTGTGGCCCAGTCAAAGGCTTGATATATATGTCTTCACGTAAGCTTTGATTATGAAGTTTTATCATCGTGAAGATTTTAACTCGCCCAGGTACTCACGATTCGAGTACGATCTCTATCACGATACGTAACACTAACGACATCATCAGGCGATAGGCGTCGCCGACGCGTTGACAGCCAAGAAAATTGATAGCAACCTAGGTGATGCACGGGCCGGTGAAGTTGAGCTGAAGGGTTGTAATTTTATGTTATTGTTTCGTCTGTTGATCAAGAAAATGCACTATGCATATATGACCGTTGACTTGGACTCAGAGACGGGTACCCCAGAATTAGTCGCAATATATCTCATTCTATCTTTGAAACCTATAGGTTTGGGTCCCATATATGTATATAATAACACGGAAAAGTAGGTGCTAGTGAAATGTTAATTAAATTAAGTTTTGATATCAATCAACAAAGCAGTTGGAACTACATCAATTGAATACACAACTATCTTAAGATCAACATGTGTGTATTGTAAATACTTCAGTTGGAAATGTGTACAACGATATTAAAAAAAGCAACAGCAATCATTTTCATCAAATCATAAGCTTCATTAGCACGTGGGAGAAGTTTTTGGATTTATCTCCATCCTTTTCGGTTACATTAACGCTTTGTAAGTCAATCGTTCTTGCACGTAATAGTCTAATGTAAGTCAGATTGAAGCAGTCAGACGAGCTTTGAAGGTGTGTGACGTACCTGGTTTTATTGCAATATAATTGCATAAAGCTTGGCGCCTGATTGTTTGTGTTCAAATGATACTGAGCCTCGAATTATATTTATCCGCGCGACCGAGTTACTCCGGTACGATACTGTTTGAAATATTATACTTAACCAGCGGGGCCATATAACGGTGCATTCCACGGTTCGTTTATTAAAATGGATTATAGTGCTTGTGCTGTCCGAAGAGATGCCGACATTGTTTTATGTAATATATAATTTCGGCAGGATTATCACATAACGGAAGTAAACTAACTAACAAGTAAATAGTACTAGCACTTTATGGTGCGCTTCATTTCAACTCTTCCTCGACTGGAAACGGTCACGTCCACACTCCCCACCCCGTACTTGATACATGCCTCGCTTCTTTTATTATACTATTTTCTAGAATTCATTACAAAATACTTTTTACATTTTTGCTTTGTGTACCTGGAGTAAATTAGTTTTTTTACGTATTTTTTGAGGGTCACTTGCCCACTCTCGCGCGGTTAAATATAGTTCGAGCCTAATTTGATAAAATATAACACAATAACATCTTGTGGTATGACGGTTTAATTTAATAAATTATATTCATAAATCATAGTTTTAACACTCAATACAATTTGCGTCACACCATATGAATAAATCCATGTAAATAGATGAATATAGATTAAAATCACTTTCATGTTAAATATTTATCAACTTTAATATTTTTTTTATAACTGGACTAGCCAGTGTTTACTTCGATATGCTGTTTTTTTAGTAAAAAGTCACACGTAACTCGTTTTAAATACAATGAAGTGCATCAAGCAGCGTTCGGCCAGCCTGACGGACTCATTGTGAGAGGTGGCCGGCGTGTAGCAGATGTGATGTGATGTGATGGTGATATCGATCTTTAACTATATTATATTGCTATATATACAAACACCTTCGTAAAACTTTTGTTCGGAGCAAAGTTATATTTTTGACTCTAGGTAATACTTATTCCAAATATAATCCAATAAGGATGTTAATATTTTTTCTTTTCAAAACGCCAAATAATGTAATGTGAATTTAATTAATGATTATGCATTTTTCTAAATGTTACCTTTGAGTACTGTAACTATATACCTGGATAAAAGTCTGCATCGTGTAACATACGTAACGGTGAAGTGGTAGGCGCATAACGTGTTTAACGTACACTCAGCGCAAGGCGCCGCGGGTGGAGAAGTGCGCGCCGGACACGCCCGCGCCCCTCGCGCCGTCGCCCGACGACACGCAGCGGAACCACATCAAGGTTGGCGTAGGTTCACATTGAGGACGCGGCCCGCCTCCATAAACAAACACACTCATAGATTAACGGGAAAAAAAGATAAGCGTTTGTCAATCCTCCATAGTTATATACTTCAACACGGAGTCCAGTAAGTGGCTGTTCGACTCGTCAATTTAATCATATATTGATAACTTTGACCGGTATGCTAAATATGTAACTATTTCACACTGCACCTTTTTACCTCGTTTATCTATGAGGCGTACTATTTATTGCTCACTATTAGCAGTATTGAGATTCGTTTCGAATTACGCGTGAGGCGTTCTAACATAAATGAAGTAGAATTGTAGTTCTGTTTGAGTTGGTTGGACACAGTGTCCATCGGTTTTAGTAGTTAGTTACTTAACACCAACTGGACTACGTACTGGGTTATTAGTTTATTGTTTAAATATACATTAACGTTTTTTGTCACCTTCATATTGTTTATTTGGTCACACACGTATGCAGTTAATGTTGCCTTTCTCATTATTCGAAGTTTAATCGGTGTTCTTGCATCACGTCGACCATTCAAATTTGTAATCGGTTGCCGCTACTAATTTTTTTTTTAGTTTAACTGTGCACTGATGTCAATAGGTACCACTAATAGCGGACAGTAGTTCGAAGTTTTGTCTGTGGAGGTCGATACTGTACTATGTATATCTGTATACTGTACTGTTTGAAATCATCAGTGGGTACCATTTTCCTTGCGCAGCTTTATGGTGCGAACACACTAGCATGTCGTGGAATGGCGTGACGCGTTAGCATCCTATTGGCTTCATACATTTAGTAAAAAGAAGAATTCTAAATATTATTATGCTTAACCTCTTAAGTTAAATTCATATTTCAACAAAATCTCCCGAGAAGCACTCTTGATTACGTGGTCTCTATAATTATTGCTAGTTACGTGCTGTGCTACAAGAGTTAAACGCTGCAGGCAAAAAATATTTGTACATATAAAGAAAAAACTAATAATAGTTTTCTAAATAACAAAAAACAATATGGTGGCTGAAGCAAGTACCGTCGTTCCTTTTTACCGACAGTGTGTTAGAGCGCCACGACACAATCATATTGATGCAATTATTTCTAAAGACAGTATTGTTTTTACTAAATAAAGTTACTCTTAGTATTTAGAATATTTATTTGGAATTGTAACGGGATGTATTAGCGGGATAGTTTTTAATTTGTTGACTTGTTATTATTGGCACGGCTTTCCATGTAAATGAATGTTAGATCAAAGTTTGTAGGGTTTTGTCGTAGTATGTTTGTTGTAGTATGTGATACCAAAGGTATTCAAGTTCTGAAAAACAAAGTTTTTATGATTCGTTTGATGGACTCGCACGTTAGGTTGAATGTTCACTGCATGCAAAATTTTCGTTGAAAACGGACGCAATCAATATAACTACAGAGTGTTTTATGGGTTAAATTTATTAAAGAGTATACTTGAATGCACGATTATTAACTTGACGTTCTCCAATCGTTTCTCCGTATTGTTTACCTTTAGCATGTCGCTTATGCATGACCCTGTGTGTTTAATTAATTTAACACTTGAGTGTTTTTTTCCCTTGTATATATACAACCCTAAAATCTGAATATGTAGATGGCAAACCTTTAATTTGTATAAAATGCATGATGTTAAGATATGAATTAAATGTATTTGTAAACATGTAAGAATCAAAATGTTTTAGACGTGAATCGTTCTATTAAATTACATATTATTTAAATACGTATAGACAAACGAGGGTCCAGATTATACGAATATTCACGTGACATTCACTAATATGCATCCATTCGTGTATAACTTCTTGCTCACAGGACCTAACATCGATTTCGCTTTATGTATTATTTTGAGAAACTAATTGTCACGGAAGCTCGGCGTATGTTGAAACATAGAACCTTGTCGGGCAATGGACCGATGTAGGGTTGCATTAAAATTAAATATTGTGAACATACATGTCAATTATATCGTCGTAATAAGTTGGTTGAAATAATAATATTGAATGAAGATTCAATTAAAAATAATATAATCAACCTCCACGGCAAGTGTTTGAGTTGGTTGTCTTTCGACATTATTAATATTCTACCTGACACTATTAATGACCTTAATATTCGGACTATTTGTACATAAACATGACGAGTACTGAAACAAGAAGAACAATAAAGAATGCCGCGAGCTAATAATAAAGTGGCCGCACGTCACAACTGTTTTTGTTCAGCGATACTGATATGGTACATTGGCGGTGTAGGAAGTCCCGGAGACCGCGCCCGTGGAGCCGACGCCTCCGGCCGACACGGTGGACGCGAAGGAGCCCGAGCCCAAACCTCCGCCGCCAGCCGAAGAACCTAAAAACGTCGATCTTGATACGCGGTGAGTAATAAATGGACACTTTTTCTGACAGTAGGAAACTATTTTCCTTACGTGAAATTCATTGATTATATATGCAGTGTCACTATGACGGTAATACACACATCTACAAACAATAATTGATTTATGCAATTTCGATTATTATTGTAATAATTTACTTTACAGTATAGTCTCGGAAGGATGTCCTTTCTGTGTTTATGTATGTACATACACACATTTACATGATTAAAGCGCTCGTAAATTTTTTAGACGAACTGAAGTGCGCTGCAAGTTCCACGTACATGAACAACTACTGCAAACATAGCTGAATTTATTGTTTGACATGTACGTAGTATGCAACGAAGGGTCTTAGCGAAGTGTGCGCGGGGACGTGTGGCGTAGTATGTACGCGGGTTTGTTATTGTGACCCACGTACACGTACGTAAGTGATATTAACGGCCGTGTTGTGTTGCAACGCCGACAGGATCGCGATGCTGTTGAAGGGCGCGACGGGCGGCGGCGGGTTGGCGCCCCCGTTCCTGTCGCTGGGCATGTCGGAGGACGAGGACGAGCGCCGCCCCACCGCCATCCCCGATATCGACACGCACAATTTGCCGTCCGACGACGAAGGTGGTGTACCTTTACTGCCATACTCCGTCTGACCTGTCACGTGATGTGCGTCAGTGCAAAACCGTGTGACCATTTTTTGTATAACAAACGCTCTCTATATCATGGTCCCAAATAGTGAAATTTCATGTATTGTCCATGAGCGTGTACACGAAAAGTTATAATGAGAGTGGAGAATTGATAAGTTGTGCCAATGGATAAATAACTAGTTTATAATTTGTATGTGAATAATTATTAAAGAAATAAACTGATGATGTCCGAATCGCTCCGCTCACGCAGTTTAGGCAACCGTCCTGTACCGTATTGTTCACGTATCAAATCACGTATCAAAAAAAATTACAGTTACATTTTTTTTTAATAAAAAGTTAGGGGTTAGCGATAAATTTGTGCACTTTCTGGATTATCTTTTAAACATCTTAAATTATAAATAAAATATGTCTACAAACAAGTACTTTTGCGGTCATATACATAATGAACTTAACGATTTTTTTTTCATTTCTCATTTACCCGCTATGATTATTAACCACCAAAATGGAAACATAACAATATTGAACTTATAAACAAACCAACATTACCCATATTTTTCAACGTAAGTTACTGCTCTTGGAGACCCAGTGCAGCCCGTGCTTAGTAAATTTATATCTGAACACTTCGATATATGTTCTGGTGTCGTCGATAGGTTCGGGCAGTGAAGACAGACAAAGCATCATATCGTTTTCACAAGCCAGCGACGTGGACCCCGAGCCGCTGTCGGACACTCCGTCGCCGTACTTAAGTCGCGAATTGTACCTCGAATGTCTCAGGATTACTTTGCAAAGGGTAACATTTTCAAATTTTATTAAAAACAAATGTGTCATAGTGTTGTTAATATATTGATCTGTATTATATTAATGAATACACTGGATAGAGACCGGTCTGTGTCAATTAATAGGTTCACTGTGTTACCATTGGATCCGGCGATTGAGACGTGTCTTATTAGCGAATCACGTTGACGCCGCGGTCGAGCTCCGTCATTAGACCCGCTTGATGGCACAGTACAATCGAATCAAGAGTGGACTTTTCTAGGTTGGTGCGCTTTACCATCTAAGGCTACGTCGCCACTTGTCATCGGGCGGGATTGTAGTCGGACATGTTTTATAACGAGTTAAAAAATATGTAAAATGTGTTTTCCGTTAACCTGCACCTATTATTTGCATGTCGTTTCAGAGGAGAAAAGATGAAGAGTGTAAGAAGGTTCCGGACATAGATAAGATCGGTTCGGACATATCGTCGTCGGAGGATGAGGTGCTAACGGGCGAAGAACCGCGCCGCTCCCCCGCGCCGCTGTCCGACGTCAGAGACCAGGATAACTTGGAAGACGATCAGGTAAACACACCGAGAACGATCACTGCACACTGCGTACAATCCTCACACTCATTTTCCGTACTAGGATGACATGGATACAGATAATGAAATTCATATTCAGACGCATCACGCAAACGTCGCATCGATTGTTACCTGGCCGGCCGCTTGGGTTTATAAGCATGTCCAAGACGCGTAGTTTAATTCAGACAGGCCACCTCGAAAATCGCATATAACTAATTTTTTGCCGATGATGGTGACAATGGGCGGGAGGTGCGGTACTTAACACGCGAGAGTTTAAACTCACAGGCACTTTACATAGCGAAATAGATCCGCGACCACCATTTACATAGGTGTCCGTACTGTGAACAGATGTCGCTGTCCTCGCTGTCGTCGACGGAGGCTAAGATCGAGGAGCAAGTGCCGGCGGACGCGTACTACGCGCCGTACCCGCCGCCGGCGCACTCGCACTACTACCACCCGGCCGTGTGGCCCCCGACAGGTGTGTAACGCGCCGCCTGGTTCCTCTGGGTACACTTGTAAGTGGCACTCATGAACGCCTCCGGTTGCCACCGACATATGTACGGTAGCGACCACTGCCGTCCTATCGAAACGTGTAACTGCTTCTTGAGACGATTTGTGCGGGTCTTACGCAATCATGAAATATTAGGTCAGTTCTGTAATTAACGAACTATAACTGCACCATATTTACATACATACATATATCAATCATTTTTCTGAAAAAATATTTTATTATAATAAAACTACAAATAATTGTAATAAGTGATCACGTTTGATATCTCACTATAACAAAGCGTGCATTAGATCATTCTGTGTGATCTGTGAATTAAACTGAAAACTTGTATTGACTTTACTCGTATAAAGGCACACATTTCAAACGAAAAGAACAAATTACATATAAATACATTTCCGTGTGTTTATAGTTATTGTATTTGATAAAATCGTATTATCAGTAACAATTGCCATAATTATTCCACGTGTCTCGGGTGTTGTCGTTATCGGTGTGCATACACGGATCGATGGTAAACATTGGTAGATAGACGCACTGCGTGTCTATTATGTGTTTGTAACGCGCTGTGCTTGTGTTCGTGTAGCGGGCTTCCCGGGCGCGGCGTACCCCGCGGCGGACGTGTCGCTGGCGTACGGCGCGGCCTTCCCGCCGCCGCTCGTGCACCCGTACGCGCCCTACCACCGCCCGCCGCCCGAGTCGCATCTACAGGTAACAGAGCCAGCGATGCAACTGACGTGGGAGAAATACACTTGACAAGTACAACGCACATTCAAACTCTCAAATTAGTTCACCCTGAGCGATATATAAGTCAATAACAGTCCACTCAATTTGTTGAGTTCTGGTTCATATTCATTGTGTAATATCATTAATACCATCATAATTTACTATTAAGTGCATAAAAATGAAGTGAGTAGAATTTGTGTTGGTAACAGTTTGGTACAGATGGAACAATCAATAAAATAAATTAATCAATAGATACATAGAATTTGTATTTGCGACATAAGAAACTGAACTTTTACAATAAAAGACTCAACGGAGTGGTGGTAATCACGAGAGGCGTACGTCCAACTGACGGGATTACGACGCTGTGGATAAATGGGTGTTTGGTGGGGTGGATCTATTGAACAACATACAATGATTAGAAAACGGTCTCTCCGCCACGCGGTGTGATGAAAATGTTATTTAAAGTTCAATTTAACGAAATATTATTTATGGTGGTATGACCAGAAACAAGTAAATCAACGCACATCCTACTACACTACATTTCCAATTGATCCGTGTAAAAAATACAGGAGCCAGACAACCCGTACTACCCGACAATAAACAGCGTGATAGAGCGGGTGACGTCGGAACTGAAGCAGATATTGAAGAAGGACTTCAACAAGAAGATGATCGAGAGCACTGCGTTCAAGAGCTTCGAGATCTGGTGGGACGAACAGAGCCGCAAGACGCGTCAGAGCAAACCGCTGCGGGAGGACGTTGGCCAGCCCTTGCAGGTGGGTACCATCGAGAGTACACATACTACTGCACATACGCAAGACATAATCACACTCACACCCCCGCACTAAAATTTCCCTGTGTTGCATGTGGCATGGACATACACATATGACATTACAAACACACCTGACCAGAGAATAAACATGTATCTGTCACATAAATGTCTACCCCGGCCGGGACCCTTCGCTCGGCAGGCAGGGTCACTACCAACTGGGCTAAGGAGTCGTCGAATGTGATACACATTCCCACTTTGATTAAACTAACAGCTATAGCTGACATGTGCAAAACTATGTGGGTGAGTAGTTGTTAAATATTTGAACGTCGGGAAGCTAGACAAGTTAATTAAAGCTGGTAGAAACCCCATTCGGTGCCTCCGTTCAGTTGTATATCGAATGTGTAAGTGGAATTAACATTAGGGTGTTCTCATTGAGGATTTATTCCTAAACATTCATTTTTCGTTGTATTTAATGTTTGTTTAGCGGAGTAATTTTTATACAAATAATCATTAATAACAGGATATCTCGAACAAGAAAGAAGAAGCAGTGGACTCCATAAAGTCCATAGTGGAGTCTCGGGACCTCGGACTGGACCTGGGCGGCTACGGTGCGGGGATCGGCCTAGGCCTCCGTGCCACCATCCCAAAGATGCCAAGCTTCAGGAAAAAACGAAAGATACCCTCGCCTGTTCTCATGGATGAAGATTCTTCCAAACGACTCAGTGACCAGGTAATTTGTAAAGAAAACACAGTTTCCCAAATCAAACACTAATGTTGTACTATTAAAGATTGTTACAGACGTACATTGAAAGTTGAAATGAGTAATTATTGTTGACACACATCAGTCAATAATTGAATATTTACAAAATAAATTTGGTTAATTTATGATTTACCCACGAAACACATTATTGTAAGTATTTTTAATAGAAAGGCGAGTTTAACAAATTTACAAAACAACCATTTATAGACAACAAATTTCTTTTTTAATTCTTAGCAAGTGTGACGCATGGGTTCATTTGTTGCGTGACATCACGTTGCAGTGATAATATAACAATTCGTAATAGTTCGTTCGTAATAGTCAAAATCTGTTTACAACTAATGGTCGTAAAATTAAGTAATTAATTAAGAAAATTTAGGTTTACTAGACTGTATCTCTTTTTATATATTTATATGAATTTTACGACCAAAAAATTAGCAAAAACATATAATAAACATATTTCATATGTATACGTACATATATTCCAAAGATTCATTCAAGAGTAAAAAGAACATTTTTTGGTCACACAGTATACTAAATTTCATAAAATATATTGACTTATTCATCATACACAATACAGGTTAAAATTTACAATATATTGCAAAAAAAAAACATATTTAAAATTTACAACTGCTGCACAGCCATAAAATATGGTGGCGTATTGGGGTGGCCTAGAATACTCCCCCCAATCCCATGCTGGCAGAAGAGGGTGTCGTAAGAGGCGACAGAAGCCAGCCTGCTTGGTGGTAGGGCTTTGCGTAAATTATCAGTATTATTATTAAGGCCTTCATATTATTATTGGTATTATTATCTTTTCGTGAAGCTTGCCTGGCTAGCTACCGCCCTCCTGCTTGAGTCAGCCGCTAAACGACTCATCGTGTTCCGGCTGGGGGCTTGAGAGCCAGTACCTTCTTCTTTTTTACCTTCTTCTCATTTCCTGGCCGACAACTCATCAGTTATACCTTTGGTCTTGCTGATGTCCATGGGCGACCATGACCACTTACCATCAGGTGGCTCGTCTGCTCGTTTGTCGGCTGTTACCATTAAAAATGAAATTAAACTAAATAAATAAATTACAAATCATGCTAGGTTCCTTGATTGGGTAAATAAATGTTGGTTGTGGTGATTATGATTTGTTCATATTTAAATTTTTGGTTTTATTATATACTGTGGTAGGATGTACAATACTTACTTTATGGATTGTTAAACAGGAAGAAATGGTCCAGAACTCGGACGAAGAGAAGGAGGTACCCTCTAGTCCTAGGAACAGGACGACGGGATCCTATCTGTCGACGGGCAGGCGGCGGACGTCGAGCAGTTCCTCTAGGTTGGTCATTAGTATATTTAGTTTATTTTCTAATAGTGGGAGCTGCTTTTCAATTTCAATTTCAATTATCCGTTTTAAACTGCATAATTACAATACAATTTGAGATCGTCGTCGTCGTCGGCGTCGTCGCGCTCGTCGTCGTCGTCCGCGTCGGAGCCGAAGGGCGCGGCGCCGCGGCTCTACTCCGACACCGACGATTCGGAACTCGACGAGGCTGAGGTAAATAAAACTGAGTCATAGAGACGTCGTTCTATAGAAAGAAACAAGGTACTAAGTTTAGTTCAGCTACCCTGTCTGTACACCAACGACTACACACACACACACGACTGCTGCCGTAACGCTAAAAACACGAGGAAATATAAGTGTTGCAAAGTACCATCGGGACCGTGAACGCGCTGGTCCGCGCGCTCCCTTGATTTCACTCCTGACACAACTCCGGGCAGTTCTATCTCTTTCGCTGCTAATAGCGTTGTCGTTATCATACTATAATTTAATACATTCAAAGCGTTTAATGCCCGCTGTATAACAATTAAATTAGGTAACTTCAACTTGAACTTGATAATGAAATCGCGTTCAAGGGTAAGGTATATGATTAAGTCATAGGTATTATTAATCCATAACGTGATTTACGTTTACAGTTTAAGGTGGTGTCAAATAAGGAGAGATTACGAAGGGTGTACTCGTCGTCCTCTGACAGCGAAGAGGAACAGAGAAGAAGAGGTATGTTCACACGTGCACAGGGAGAAGTATGTTTTAATATAAATATTCCTTCATGTTTTTGTTAATAATGAATCTATACTATATATGTGTGCGTGTATGTATATATATTCTTGGAATATATCAATGTCTACTAGTAATTTATAATTCTTAACGATACAATCAATAATGTTAGTGGTCATCATAATATACAGAGAAAACTCCGATACCGGAGGTGGAAGCGTCGGACGAGAGGCTGGGCTCGCCTATACTGTCGCCGGAGGAGGAGCCTCGCGATCTGCTGCTCGACAGAGTGTATTCAGACTCCGAGGAGGAGAGGGAATACCAGGTATGTTGACTTTATTTTTTTAACTTTTAAACTTATTTTTTTTTATTCCAGTGTGTATTCAATTAACAAATAAAAATTTCGGGACTATTAAAGATCTTAAGTACATAATGTCAAAAAACGCTTAGGTGGCTCCATTGTTCTGTTCACGTAATGAACCAAAAATTGATAAGGTACACGTCCCTATTCCAAGACATATTTATTGTAACAAAAATTGTTGCCGAAATCATGGGAATTATCGTTGGGTTTCAACCCATTTTATTGCTGTTAGTGATGTTTTGGTGATGATCTTTGAAATGTACATTAACAGGAAAGAAGAAAGCGGAATACAGAATACATGGAGCAGATAGAGAGGGAATTCTTAGAAGAACAGATGCGGAATTCAGTAATGGAATTGCCGCAGCCTGATAAACCGCCCGATGAAAGGTATAAAACATTTTTATGTAAAGAACGATAGCAAGAATAGGTACATGAATCATTTTTAGTAACAAATATTCCAACCAAGAATAGTCTTTGTGACCAATATTTGTTACTACCAAAATGACTATTCATTTTGGTTGTTTTGATGCCGTATTTACAAATAAAACGTGATAATGTACAAATAACTTTAAGTATATTGAATCAATCTCGTGGCATGAGTGAGTTGGGTCTAAAATAAAAGATTATTATTGTTATTATTAACAGTAAACTGGACAACAAATCGGAGGTGACAAGGACGAGCCCCACTAGGAAGCATCTCAAATCTCCAGAGAAGAGCAAGCCGGCGGAAATGGAGGAAGGAGAGATCTCGTCCGAAGACGAAGCGCTGGATGTGCGACGGCAACGAGGTCGGAAGAGAGGGAAAGAAAATCGCGCGAGCCAGAGAGACAGACTCATGTCCGTCAGCGACCACAGTTACACAGAATCTGCCGTCAGTGTCAACGGAGTCAAGGAAGTCAGTTCAAATGTTATATATATTTGGTGTAGATAAGTTAACATGTTATGTACTTATCCTTGTATTCCGCTAAACGAAAGTGGTCTCGGAGAGATTTGGTATTCTGCGATAGAGCCGTGTGTAGTTAACACAGGGCCTCGTGATATTTTTACGACGTTGTTGGTATTTTGTACATATTAAAGCATATAACATTTTTAACTTTTAATTTTTGCTCCGTGCTAAATGGTCTGGTAGACGATGTTTTGAAATATATTTAAATATGAATCACTTCAGTTTAAACCTATGGAATTTGTTAATAACTTATACTTACAAGGCAGTTTACTTATCCCAATATGGGCATGACCTGTACCGTCTGCGGTGTAGAAATATATTCTATCATCTAACAAATGCAATAAAGATTATGTATATAGAGATGTTGTCTATCATCTGTTCAGGCGGCCGGCACGTTATCGGAGCCGTCGTCGCCGCAGTCGCAGGCGTCGCAAGCGTCTCAAGCGTCGCAGGTGGCGCTCGACCACTCGTACTGTCGGCCGCCGCCCGACCGCGCCACGCCGCCGCCGCGTCGCACCTCCAACCACCTGCAGCATGACCATGGTACGTGCGATTTGAGTGTCGTGATCATTACAGTTTTAAAATGTGTATCCTACTAGTACACGTAGTTATTTCTAAAGTCAGGTTTGAACTTTGAGTCCATGTTATTTTTTTATGGATTACCAAAACATACTTTTACGCCCCAGATTAATTTTATCATCAAAAATGTAGGTTACACTTGGATGGCGGCGGAGAGCGAGGCTGCCGCGGAGTTGGCTAGGGACGCCAAAGACACCAAGCGGTCGAACAAGCGAAAGCACGACACCAAGAAACTGGCCGAGCTCCAGAACAAGTAAGATTTAGTCTCCAAGTCCAAGTCACTGCTGTTCGTGTCTGGGAATATTATGGGTTCAGTTCGTTATTCAAATGATAATTACTATCATTTTGCCATGGCGGCCTGTATTTATGGCATCTGCGTCATAAGTGAACCCTGTACTAAATTTATTGTTTGGACATTGTGGGTTGGCGATCTATTGTTATAATTGTTGTACTGTTGGACTTGAGTTTTCTCTTGTACCTTCTTATAATCAGTGAAGGGTTACATTACATTCTTAAAAAATAATTAGGCCAATGCGCGTCGACCTAACGCGCAAATAAACCATTAACACATACGAGAATTAATCAACACTACATCATATGTTCTTTTTTGCAGGTTGTATTCTCCTCGCGACGAACACGCGCGCACCCAATCGTACGCAGAGGTGACGTTCAAGGCGCGCGATATGATGCAAGAGATGCAGGTGATGTACGAGTTCCTGACGCGCGGCATCGACCGCGAGGACGTGCAATACGTGCGGCGCGCGTACGAGGCGCTGCTGGCCGGCGACCAGCACTACTGGCTCAACGACACGCACTGGGTGGATCACCCGCCCACCGACCTTAACTACTCACCGCCCAGGAAGAAGTCCAAGCGGCATAACAATATATACGAGGACTTGCAGGTACGTACACGGGGCACGGTTAGCGTTTACGTTGTATTGAACAAAGAATACTCGACCTGTCTGATTACTACCACCATTGTAGTATTTTTGAAGCACGCACGTGCAATGTATGGGTGCTTTCGTACATTATAGCAATTTTAGAAACAAGTACGCGGGCGAGCTTCATAGATCGTGCCCAGGTGCAGTAGATTGGGTTCGCACCTTGAATTAATTAATTTATAATGTACTTCTTCGCATATTCTATATTTATGTGTCGTATGTGGTGCGATGAACTTCTGTTTATCACAAAGAAATATTTATTGTGATAAACCACACATGAGACTGATAAAACCGCTCTAAAGTTTTCGATAAGGTATAACGATTGTGTTGCGATTCACTGGCGTAGTGAATTCATCTCCCGTGTTCTTGAGATGGGTAAGACAGATAATGGAGACTGGCACTGTGTATGCTTGTGTGGCAACTGGCGGTCTTCAGAATAAAGTAAAAAGCTCACATTATTCAAATTAATTATAATACACTAGAACGAATCAACCCGGCCCACGTAGTGCCCAGGAATCATCGGATCCTTGCATACTTGCGGTTGCATACCGAAAACTGATTTGTGTTCCTATAACTGCGAAATTAATTAAATCCAAAAGCACCGAAGTGCTTGTGTAGGTTATACGACTAGCAGGGTCACTACACTAACAAGGTTGTTCCAGGGACACTCGAGCGGGTCCGCGCGCACAGAGGGCTATTACAAGATGGACGCGCGACTGAAGGCCAAGTACAAGTACCACCACGGTCGTGCCAGTGCCGCCGCGCTGCATGCGCCGGCCGATGACAAGAAGGCATCCAAGATGCAGGGGCTCTCGCGGGAGGCGCGCTCCAACCAGAGGAGGCTGCTCACGGCGTTCGGTGAGCGTTGGAAACTGGCTAGATAAATGCAATATTGTGATTTCAATTCACTACCTTACCATAGAAGACGGTCACACTTCTTTCTTCACATGGGTCTTTTGACCCCTCTGAACTGTGCTCCGAGTTGAAACTTGCGCATACTTACATTCCTAGTTTCCGCTCTGATAATACCTGCGTAAATAACGTCCATAAAGTTTGACGTCGAATATAAATGATGAGCCTGCAGTCTACTCCTCGACACTGCGCCCGTGTGTATTGGTGACCGAAGGTCTCAAATATCACCAATACCTTCGACATAGCTTAATGCCAGCAGGATATAACGAGGACAACCCTGTCGCAAGATAAACGTGCCCAGCGCAGTATGGGGGCGCTCAAGATTTGGATCGTGCAGCTAAATTTGTAATGAGAATTTATCTATTTTTTCACCAGGTACCGACACTGATTCCGACCTGCTGAAGTTCAATCAACTCAAGTTTAGGAAAAAGCAATTGAAATTCGCCAAGTCCGGGATACACGACTGGGGTCTATTCGCACAGGTAATGTGTTGTCCAGAGTCGGTGCGACAAGCTGCTAGTGTTAAAAGTCAAATTTAATCATAGGTTTAAATTGCGTTCTGCAGATTCACCATCGCTTAAAGATTATATGATTATATTGCTTGGAAATAAAATTTATTCAAAGTAGGTTTTTACAAAAAGCTTTCGAAAATCAAACTACGCCATCGCCAAAACCAACCCCTACTGTCAGTGGTCCTGGAAGAACAGGCGGCATGAAACTTCCAGGGATTTTTTTTTCCACTTACAGTAACAGAAAGCACTTACCTGTACTTGCGGCTCCTAAAGCGTTCGACGTGAGTTTTTAGTTTACAGTACGGTACGGTGATTCCATCAATTCTAACGGAATTCTCTATCCATGAAATAGCCGCTTAGTATTTCTAAGTCTGAAATTTGGTACGATTAGTTTTAACCTTCTTCCAATGTAATTGAGTTTTGATATAAAAAAAATCCACATTTTTAAGTTATATTTTT
>DWPT01000630.1:0-22537 GCA_018251895.1 Agathymus mariae mariae
TTTATTTTTTTTATACCCGAAATATGCAGCAAGTTGTAGGGTGCCTAATACTTTTGGCCAAGGCTGTATGTATGGTTTTTCTAAGTAAATGCAAAGCAGGCTCTCGTTTTTTATGAGTTCGTTTTTTATGTTTAATAGAGATCGAACCATCCCCCATCCAAACATTGCTAAGAGATTCTCCGTCGTATTACTGGTGAAGAATGAAGTCGAAACTTCTCGTTAAAAGAGTGTTCAACTTCGCAACTGAAACAATAGTTTAGAATTCATTTTCAGTGGTGAATGGTAAATAATCAAATAGGTAGGTACAAATCCTCATCACTAAGTAACAGTACCCACATCGAAATTAATTTTTGCGATAGATACTTCCAACAGGTACCTAACCTCCAGAAGGTACCTGGCGACATTGCTTCATCAGCTCAGTCGAATAAACGTGTAGAAATTATCGGGTTGAACTCATGGATGAAAGCTGGATCCTTACAACCAAAACCGCGGTGCTTCTTTAGATTGAAATCCACATGTATTCCTCTTTTATTGGTGGTGTCCCAGTAAACGGGTAGCCTAGATAATATTCTACCTCGTTGCTTCAATAACCCTTCTACACGCCTACAAGCCACCGACAAGAGTTAACTCCGAAGCATGGGAGCACTCATGAATTAAAGGTTACTACTTTATCTGGTGAAGAAAACATGATGGTTTGGTTTCTTCACCAGATAAAGATTACCATCATCAACATAACATAAATCCCACGGTGGTAATTAGTGGTGAATACCCACGACGGTGACCTCCGCCCCTTTAATACAAATGTTTACGCGTTTGCCGTGATAATTACTAATTGCTACAAGGGTGAGGGTGCATTGTTTACGATCAAAATATTTAACAATTTTGGGTTGAATTCAAGCATTTATTTTTGATTGTGAATGACGTGATTTGTACAAGGGATCTGGTAAAGATTCTTGCTTCCATAATAGTACACTTACTTCTTTATCATAAACAGCTATAAAATAGCTCAGCTTCATTTAAAATTACGATTTGGTTTTGGAATCGGCATCTATTTTCATCGTGGAATAATTTTCACGGAATACACAATTATTGCGGAAGAAATATACAGGTTATCCATATTGCCATGGAGGTACCGTACTTGTCAACTCGGGTACGCTTATACATTCTTCCACAATAAGGAGTGGTTTCCCAAACCCATCTTCTTTAAAAGGCGCAAGAGACACTTGGTGACCTTCTATTACACACTATAGACATTTCAGGTTTAGAGCGAAAACAATAGGTATTTGAGCCGATGATCGATTTCGGCTAAAGCGAAAAAAGATAACATAAATACTCGTAAAGAGGCATAAGTCAAGATAAAAAAAGTCTCGATACTCGACGCTTACATCTATTTTTATGGTGACCTCCTTCAGGGTATCTTGATCAACCTTATGTGTGGGTCTTATAACGTAATGGCAAAAAGGAAAAGACATTAACTTTCGATTATTTTAGTTTTAAGCTTCAAAACGTAAACTTAAGTTAGACATTTGAAATTAGTAATAATTGAATATGAGCTGCAATGGACACACCACTTGGTAAACTTGTTCATTTACTTCCATACTATAATAACACCAAAATCACCAGAACAGCTGTAAGCCCACCCTCGGTCACACGCCATCGACCTGATCAGCACCTGACGGAAGCCTACGTTTTACGCTCGATTGCATCTGAAAAGATACAGCACGTGCGTCACGCTCGAGGTCGGTTGATTTGGGTGTTTATGGTTTTATATTCGATTTTTTTATATCTCCGGACGCTCTAATATATTTTTATATTTTCCGTTGATATAGGATTGTCAACGGATTTAATTTTAAATCGGGAGACTTAATTTTTTATTAAATACAATGGTAACAGTAATGGGTCCATCCACCATTGAGCGTAAGCCAACCTCTCCGGCTCGTGGTGTATTCTGCTGAATAATGGACCAGGCTACTGCGAACCGTCCCTCCTGTTTTCCACTATCCAGTTTTATCCCGAAGGTACTTGTGTAATAGTAGGATATTTTGTCCTCATGTCTAGCCACCACCCTCTATTGAAACCGACCGTGAAATGTTTCGACGACGACCACGACGTCGCAGTGTCAAAGAGCCAGTAATAATTATACGGGTCCCCCGCTTTGTATTCCGTTGGCAGTGCGTCGGCGATGCCTTTGGTGTTACCAGGTGGCTCGTCTGCTTGTTTATCGACTACTTACATATGAAAAATTTACCAGGATCGACGCCTTCTAGTGCCTTTGATAACAACAAAACACAAATAATGTTTTGCAGATAGCGGTTACTGAAATCAATACAAGCTACTGAGCTATGAGCTCTTCGTGTGCTTATCGCTTTACCAAATAAACTTTGACGGAAATTGCGAAATTAAGTATATAATTCCGCTTCAACAAATCCAATTTAGTTGGTATTATAACTACGATGCCACAGGTAATAAATCTGTATTACAAAAATTTTGCTCATAATCAAATCAAGCGTCAATCATAAAAAAAAAGTTGACAAAATAACCAGTCTCTGTACAATTAAAATAACAACCAAAAACGCTGAAATAAGTTCCAACTAAAGTTTTGCACCTTATTTAAGTCAGAAACGGTCCAGCCCCCTAAAGGAAAGTTCGTCACGAAAAGGGCCGAACACACTATTGGTCAGATATGAAAACCGCCACTGCTTTCCATGAAAACCGTTAGACAACTCTAACCGTCTCTTTCTAACTAATAACATGCTCTATTGGCCACCTCTTTTGCACATCAAGGGTGAAATGGAAAAACGTTACGTATACTGTCAGTGCCTTCCAAGTTTAAACTATTGACGGACGTTTATTGGCCGCGTATTGTTTGTTATTACATAATATTAACATTGTAATTGGAATAAAGAAAATTGTTATTTAAAAAAAAATTGTCATTTGAAACAAAAAAAAAACATTGCGGAAAAATTCTAAAAAACGAAGCACAGTGTTTAAATTCCATTAAAGTTTAAATTAATTGAATTCCAGAGACTCATAAAACAACGCTTCGACGACCAATATAATTCACTGTCCAATGTGAACAAAAGTGAAAACTATCAACTGATGCATTTTTAACTGAAAAGTTCTGACTGTACAAATAATCTGCATTCGTTTACATAAAAACAAATATTTTACCAAAATATTTTTCTGTGACTCTTATTTCACGTCTAATAATTACTTTTGATTTTAATTAAAAAAAAAAAATTTTGTTTTGTTTATTTACGAAATGTGTCACTGTGGATTCGCTTTGGACGCTACGTAAGGAATGAAGTATGATTTAGACTTAAGATGGAATATTCATGGCATATGGAGGAGGCCGGGAGTCAAGAGAGCGCCAGAAGTGGCAGAATTCCCGGGAGAAATCAAGGTAAGTGAATATTAAGAAGTAAATATTATTGGACTATTTTTAGCAAACAACGATTTAATATTAAGGGGTTATATCTATCCATAAATAAGTCCAAGCAAACCACGTCCCTCGTGGTTGACCGACGGGCGAGGCAGTATAGTCAGGAGCTTTCTTGCGTTTTAATCCTCACGGTTCCGATGCACGGTAAGTTAAAAATTAATATTTTCGAGCTTGATAGCAAATTGTACGTATTGTATTTGCCACGATTATAATAAAAAAAAAACAGGAGTAATTCCATACATGATCATTCTGGTCCATTTCGTGTGTATTGAATTGAAGTTTTTTTTAATATATACGTTTTTGTGTTTTATGATTTCATTGTATTGTAAAGTGTGTAGTTTAACAGGTATTTAAGAAATTTTATGAAAATGAATCCCCCTGTATCACAGAAACTACTGGACTAGTCCTAAATCCATAAATTCTACAGGAAAAGTAATATCTCTTGAAAATTTACGATTACTATTAATTACGATTCGGTCTTAAGCGATAGACGGCGGCGATATTTATTTCGTAAAGTTCATTCGATTGTTCGAAAGTTTAAATCACGATCAATATGAATATTCACTCGGTCAAAACTAACTGTTCAATATTTCAACGTTAATAATGCAATTAACATTGACTGTACGATGTATTAAACCGCCATGACAAGGATTTTGGAAGTTATCGCAAATAACATTATCACTCCGATCGTGTTACATTGACGTTTGATGACGTCAAAGGTTTGTTTTGTGTATGGAGGAGAGAGGTTGACTTAATTTATCCAAACCAGCTCATATTTCAACGATTACCGATCAACCCGTAGTTGTTTAGGTTTGGAAAATATTGTATTCTATGTGGTAAGATCAAACAGGCTGTCGGGTTGTAACTGACCATCGCCGACTACGCAAAACCCCAACCAGAGGCAGCTCCGATGTACTGCCGGCCAAGAAAGGAGCGGGTAACCATACTCCCTTATATTTGGCGTGCAAATTAGAAATCAAAACGTGCAGAAATACATACGGTGAAAATAGACTTAACTAGACTATTTTCACTATCTAATACTTACTTGCATATCCTGGTCACGGTAAGTGACCTGCCATAATTTTTGAAAACTTTTTGGAAAACTCACTCGCTTCGCACACAACGGCGCACACACGGAAACAGTGAAGCAATTGATTGTGCTTAGGTGTGTTTCATTTGTATATGCATATGTTTCATTCATAGAGATATAGTTTCAATTATTCATATAATTGTTCACTGTTAGAATTTAGCCGAAGGTTGATCGAAGAGCAATTACCATGTATTTAAAGTTAAAAGTCGCATATTTTTACGGGAAAATTTAAGGAAGTAGTTTAATCGCCGCGGCCTCTCAATACATCTGTAGTACTAATATATTCGTACTACAAAATTTAAATACTCATAAGCAGTGATACACACAGTCGTGTGATATATATAGCCGTAATTTGGCTGCGTCTTCATATCACCTTCAAGAGGCTCGGAGTTGTCTTGTGGGGTTCGGTGTTTATTGTTACAATGAGTTTCTAAATTGATATAAATTACAAGGACGACTGGAAACAACACTGCCCCAACCGATTCCGACATTCTAAAGCTTTGTAATTGTTATTATAGTATGTTAATTTAAAATATATGCCAAGGAGTTATTTGCCATTTCTTCTTCTCATTGCTTATGCACCTTTTCTAAATGGTAGTAGAAGCAAAGTATTACTTGCGACGTGTATTTACAAATTACTTAAATTATTAAATGATTTCAAATTTTATTTGAATTTCAAATTATTTGTCAGAATTTGTCCCATTTATTAAGCACGGGAGCATACGCACAAATGCATAAGCAGTCTTAATAACACCGCAGCACAAGGGATTGTAAACGGTATATACTGGTTGATAAAAGGTATTTTATGTAATGATTGAAATTCCTTATGTTGATATATTATATATAAAAATATATCCAACATTATTATAAAGTTTCCACTTGAGCAAACAATGTTACCTGAATGGAATCAAACTTGTAAACATTTATTGATGATTCGCAGAACGGCTGTATTAATTACTTATCCGACTCGCTTTAATAGCAATAATATTTTTTTTATTCCTTATAATATTTTCTGATTATGTATTATAATACTTTAAGCTTTTAATGGTTCCGTAGTAAAACGACAAAAGACGAAAAATCCGATTCGTTATTTCCATCTGATCGTGTCACAGCTATTTTACTCGGAGGCTGTTTGAAAAATAAAAGACGAAATTCGAAACGTAGTTGTATTCTATAAACCGCTACACAATTGAGAAGTTATTTTGACCAATAAAATAATAGGTGGCATGCATGCAACTGAAGTACGAAATAAAAATCAGTGAATAGGTATCTATGAATAATTGAACTATAGAAGAGGTTGGAAGTAAATTAATAATTGATTAGTAATTAATAGTTAGTGAGATGGAACTGTTTTTGTTAACAATTTTTATTTATAATCATAATACTTTGTAGGTACATGCTATTACTTTGTACTTAATATTTAAAATGAAATATGTTTTTTGCTTTTACCACCGTTTCAAAAAGGTGCTTCGAAGAGAAGAAACGGCGAAAGAAACCACTCAGCATATCTTTTAAAATGACTCATCATATTATGTAGTAAGTGTTGTTAGCCTGCAAGGTTTCGGCACTTGTTTCCAGGCGTCATTGTCATTCATTCATTCATAGTATATATAACACTGCCCAAACTGGTCAAGAAGTATAATTTTGTGCTCAGGAATTTCTTTACAATAATAACAATCATTCACACCTCTGCAATAGGATTCCCTATGTATCGGACATCACAATCACCCATGTCTCGAGAGCAGCAGGCAGGGTCACTACCAACTGGGCTGTGGGCTTGTCTAACACATACCGCTGTTATAATGTAACTATGTGGTTCCTGTTGGACGATTAAAGGTATAAATTTAATGAGTTGTTTTAGCTATCCTCAAAGGTGAACTATACTCGTATAACTTCACATCATTTTCTGCGTTCATATTAAATTTTAAGTAGGGTAGTATAAATAAAGCAAGTTGCGTTTTAGTCTGGTTCTTTATTTAAAATCTTAACTTCCTGTTGCATCTCTATTTCTTATTTTTCACATCCTCACACCTAACACACAAACATTCCGTCTCGCTCGTGCCAGAGTCATCTACAAATATAACAATACATATATAAGAATTAAATGAGACATTACAAGTACCCACGACCCGTGTAAATGTAATTATCTGTCAAGTTAATGTCTGCGATTTCGGGTAATCAAATTCAGAGTCCCAGGTTGGGCATTGTCAACACTTATTGGGCTACATGTGTAATATGTCATCAGCCATTTATGTGTGTGATTTTGATGAACCCAAAACATTTTTTTTATAAAATTTCATTAAAAGTTTTTAGATTTGAACTTTTATTTCAAGTCCTGTTCCACCTGCATCCAACCCCAAAATATATAGATTACATTAATGCCAAATCACACGGTCGACTGAGCAAGCAGTTTGCTACCCTTGATATCGCTAATTCGTAAATATATTCGTGTGAAACGCTACTGTGTTCTACCCCTGTTATTATAGCTGTTGATCCGTGAAATGCATCTGCTGATTCTTGGGGTGTGCTTTACCTGGGTAAATATTTGTTGTGTTTCTTGAAATTGGCCTCTAACCCCAGAATCTGGATGTTATGTTGCACCATCCATCCTCAAGTCAAATCTCTGCTAGTGGTGGTGCTGTGTAATAGATGAGGAAATGGCAAAAGTGCTATTTGGAAACGCTGTGTTTTGAAAACTTATTTTTCTACGCATCCGTCGCAAAATAAATGGGCTAACAAGCGGGTCAAATGAACAATGAATTTTCTCTCGGCAGCTCTCTCAACTCTTCAAATCATTGCTTTATGAAATACAGCGGCCCACCCAACTTCGTTGAACAAAATCGCGAAATACTTAGGTGTAGAACATACATATACATGCATACTTAACTTTCGTTGTATTATATAAATGTGAGCGCATGACTGGTTTGAATCGAATAAGTTTTTTCTTTTTATAAAAATAAAGGCAGAAATATCTCGAGTTACCGAAATCCGAAATATTGATATTATAAAAATTTTGTTGATTAGAAGTTACTCCACTCCAGGGCAATTTGATTGTTATTATTATACACAAATGCCAATAATTATGAATAATGAATACATAATTATTGTATTTAAATGGTGAGGTGAATCAAAGCAAAGAATAAGATCACTAAATAATTTTACTTTTGAGAACTTAAATAAATGATTGTTACATGTATATGAATTATGCCAAGAACACATTTTAACATTAGCTAAAATGAAGAGATACTTTAATAAAAATTCTTTTTTTATCGTAGTTTGATAAATCAAGCTCCGTAATTACATAATAGCAACAACATACTTGACAATAATATACAACGTATCAAGGGAGCATAATGTTTTGCTATTACTTCGCTCACGTTGTAATAACTGTAATAATGCGCATGTTTACCGACTATAAAAAAAAACCATTTTAAAGTATAAGTGCATGAATAATACTATAGTTTATATTTTATATATATATATTTTATATTTCGATTTGAATGCCACCTGAAATCATCATCCGTAATATTCGTATGGCTAGTGTTACAGATTATAACGTCTGTGAACTGTTGAGGTCCCACTGGGTGGTCTATGTGGTCCAGTGTTATGTTTAGAACTATCTCGATGCATTATTTTATAACAATATAAGACATTAAATAGTATATCCGTTAGCGGTGTTCCAGGATCTTTAAGATTGTGTAGAAGGTCTGGATGTTAGATGATGCAGCTGCTGTTAGATTGGAAGGATTATTGGCCGCCTACATTTTACAAATCTTGACGCGTTCCTATTTATGGCTTATCTAGATATATACATATATATAACTGATATATGACCACTCACCTAGGACGTTTAGTTAGACTGAAAAAAGACAGCGAATTTTGTCATATGAATAAACCATTAATACATTTGTATTTGCAATCCAAAAATTCACCATGTAACATTAAAAATCTTTACAATATCCTTTTATCCTACCAATATTAGAATTCTGAAAACATATTTCTATGTATGTTTACACCATTGATAAAGACTGAATAGCTTTCTCGAAAAACATGTAGTCTAATATTAACATTACAACATTCGTCGATGTGAAGTCGATTATAGTGTGGTATATTGTACCTACTTTTTATAACGCTTATGAAAAGAAGTGAATGACTGCTATCTATTATCAATTCGTTTTAAGCCACTAAACCATTCTCCGATTTGGTACTGTGATAGTAATTATAGCTCAATTACAACAAAAATTATTTTAAGCATCAAATGAAATGATTTTGAGATTTTGTGTATGTAGATGGCGGCACAAATGAATTCCGTGGGAGACAATTTGTATTTATAGCAGTCATAGGATCTAGATAAAATTTTACTTGTGTGAAAACAATAAAAAATTTATTTTATACAATTTTATTGCAAAATTTTCCTTTGAGTGGATCGGAATTATCGCTCGCGTCACAATACTATACCATAGACGTATCTCGAGATGCTGTCTTTATAATTACTATTAGTTAATTACTACTAGAAGAGGCTACTTTAAAACCTAATGATAGTTCAGAGCTTTGAATGTTGATCTACTTTTGATATCAGCAAACATATAAATAGGCAAACAAAAATATGAATTTATCTATTCTATCTTCTATATATATAAGAAAATTCTAATAGATTGCCATCTGTACATGAGGGATATATGAGAAAAAATATTATTAAGGGCCTTTATTAACACGATAGAACACAAAACGGCTTAACCGGCTTTATATGTCATAAATATTTACCCTAGCCGGGTATCATACCCCATCAGTCGGCAGGCAAGATCACTACTAGTTGGGCTACGGAGTCGTCAAAAATAATGTTTTTGAAGGCGTATGAAATTTACTAATCCTGGGGAGGAGACCTGATGAATGATTACCAAACACTTCTGTTAAATCCATCAACTGTTTCATAAGTGGTGTTACTGTACACACGTAATTCCAGTAGATCACATGCACTATCTAGTGCACGTTCACGTAAGTGCTCGTTTCGTATGAACAGATGTAAGATCACGTGAAAATTACCTTTCTGTAATGTGTCTAATGGCAATGTTTCATTAATAGACGCTAGCGATTGCGGAATAAAAAATACGAAGCATAATAGCATGCTTCAAATATTTAAATTATTCTTGTTTTCCCGACAATAAGACGGTTAAAATCTCAGCCAACATTAATTTATTTCAAAGTAAGTATTTCGTGGGTGGATTTAATTATGAAATAATCATTATATGACAATATACTAGTGAACAATTTATACAACTGTAAATGACAGCTTTTGTTATAGCAAAAACGATATCCTGTTATTTAGGATTAAGTGTTGGTGACATTTCTTAAAGATGTTTATGTATTACAGTGATTGTTATTAACTTTTCCAATGGAACGAACTCGTTTGGTTAGAAAAATAAATAATTTTCGAATATTTCATGATAACTGATGATGATGAAGTTAGTACTCGTCTTTTACCAATGAGAAAAGCGCGTGCTTTAATGTCACAATGTGCTTTAATGACACAATAACGCACAAAGTTACGTATTAGTCTGTTATCACTAACTTACGCGTCTTATACTTCAATGTTATTTTAGCGAAGCAAAGAATGCACCGTCGTGAGTTTTTAAATTTCGATTTGTGCAAACATTGTTCTGACAGAATGTTTGCTTACTCGCTTTGGGTGGTTATGTTCTTTTATTTGTATGTTTGTACGTATAACTATAAATGCGACATAGGGATACCTAGATTCGGGGCGTCAGTGTGGCAGGGTTTATTTTATTACTTAAAGCTAAAGCCGATAAACCGCTTAAGGTACCCGGTGAGGCGACTTGTAAATAAATCCTCAGTGTAATCATTTGAAATTCAGATGAATACGTTCAATTATTCAAGTGAATAACGCACCGAGAGAAATTTAGTTATTGGGACCTGTTCTCCATGATAATATCAGTTACGTGCTGACCGTGTTCATGATAGTGTGTTGTTGATGGTACTGCAACCGTATTGACATTAAAAATAAGCTGTGCTCACATTGTAAACTTAAAACGTAACTTGATCAATTTATTGGTCGTTTGTCAGTTATACCCTATATATACACTAAAGAAAAGACTTAGTCCCTCAAAAGGATTTGAATGTTTAAGAATCTTATATTTTAAATACACTGCTATTCTAACACGGATATAAATAAAATTAATTATTTGTTAGAGGTGCTTGCGGGATTTGACTGTGAGTCTCCATGAGACAGACCGACTTTCAAGTCACTTTACAGAGCTCTTTAAAAGATTGACATGTACAACGCAACTTGAAAGTGTTTCCGATCACGATACTCAATGCAGTAATAATTTTCCGTTCATTACATTCCTATAATAACTTGCAAATGATGTCTATTGAATGCATTTCTTCCGACTTTTTGTGAAGCAACTGATAGAAAGTAAAGGCCTATTCAAATTTTGCCACCTGATAAAATGTCAATTTAAATTTTTTTAATATATACTTCAACTGTATTGTTTTTTTCACCTATACTTAGACCCGATTACATGGATTATGGTCACGTTTCACATTTTATCTTCTATTAAGGTTCGAGCCTCAGGTGTGTTTGTTATGTCAGAGTGCTTTTCATGTGTGTAAGTGCGCTAGACTGTGTTATAACCAGTTTCTTTTTTTCCCATTAAAGGTGTACTTTTTAAATTAACTACTATTACTTAAAATATAATCTTAACAAAGAAATTAGATAATGTAGAATAATAAATTAACGTAGATTTACATAACTAAGGCTCCGCGATGTAGTACCAAAGATGTTGGAAGGACTTCCTTTTCAAATTACTGTTATACATATGCTTTCTGTATACCTACTTAAAGTTGAAAGACTTAAAATTTACTTTTTACTGTAACTATTTGTGTGTTGATTGTTGTTGTTTTATTGTATATTATATTAAACATTTAATCATTGTTTCAGGCCCAGGGCTGATTGACGAACTGGAGGCTTTTATGGCCCCCGTCGGCGAAAGCTGCTTCGCGCCGCAACCGCTAGACGCGCGCCGGATTGGGTAAGCTAATTAAGTAGATAAATAATTATGAATATTCACGATTAGCCAAACTTAGATGATACATCGTTAACTGTTAGTTATGTGAACGTGTTAGTGAACGGTAAACTACCCTAACGATCAGTTGTATCAGGTTCAGTTGATTTAGATCAGACTATTAAAATGTCGTAAACTTTAGCGCCGGCATAACAAATTTAGTTTCAAGCATAACCGCTAAAGGCAGCATTACAATTTTTATAGCTTTATAACTGCACGTAGATAACGCTAGCGACTATATATATATTTTATTATTTAAATACCAACAATATTAAACGGGCGATCAGATGATAAGCGGTCACAGCCGTTTATGGACGTCCACAACACTAAAGGTATCACCGACGCGTTGCTGGCCAAGATGAATAAGAAGGATCGGCTCATTACATTTATGAGTATAATGTGATGATGCATTGTTGCAGTGTAAGCACACGACTACAGAGATACCACGAAACACCGTGTTTCGCTGAGAATATCTTGCGTTTCAATTTCATTTCGGGAAATCTAGATTTGATTAGTATAAATTCAGTGCTTTTTAGTCTTTTACACATTCAAACGATGTAGCAATCTGGTGATCATTTAAGTTATCTTAATTGAAAAAGTACAAGGAATCATATTTATAGAGCTGCACTTCTGTTTAAGTATCTTACCTGTAATTCTACAAAACTATAATATTGTTTGCGCTTTCTCAGGGGTCATCAGTTGCCAGAAAGTCCACCAGACTCCGGCTCAGAGAATCCATATAGTCCGTCAGAGAACCAAGTGTCCCATACGATAGCGGTCTCGCAGACCGTGTTAGGTCCAGACTACATGCTCGTCCACGATCACATTCCAACTCATGAAATCTTACACCAAAATGGGGATTATATTTATGAGGAGCTAAAATCTGATAACCTAGACCACGAGGTCTTGAGGAATAATCTTAACGATGTGGTAGTTTTGCCACAAGATCCGAACATAGTTGAGCTTGGGATTAGGACAGTTCGACATGATTTGGGACTGGACCCAATCTATCAGAATAGGTATAATCAGATGAGGGTGGATATGCCGGAGTTGGAGCAAGGAATGATCAATCCTCAACTCGTGGCGATAGGGCATGAAACGCTAACACCAGTTTATACGAATCTCCCGGAACCAGGTGGAAAAAAACGAAAGCACTCACAGGATATTAATTCGCAAGTAAAATGTGAACCAGGTAATACATTTTACTATTTTCTAAAGACATATTTCTAATTCAGAAAGGTATGAGTGTTAAGACTTCACAGTACTAATTCTTAAGATAACGGAAGTATTCACATTGGCTATTTTCATTAGATTATTGTCAGGAAATAATCCTAGCTAAATTTCGTCGAGTTTTTATTTACTAATTTGTACTCACAATTTCGAGCTCTGTAGTTCATTGAAAGTAGATTTAATAACACACGTACCACGCGCAGAGTTACCTTGAATGATACAATTGATACCATTCCAATTGCAAAAGCACGGCCCACCGCTGGACGGTAGAGCAAAAGAATAGCTAATACCATAGTTTAAAGACAGCGGATCTGGGCATGTATTTACATCCGGGTGATTTTTATGTGACATAACTACTTCTACATCCCATCGCTATATAGTGTTGGAGAACTGACGGTTATTGGTTTAAAACATTAAAATATAGTTAACGTTAACTTCAATTTATTAGGGGTCTAGGGCTAAGCATGGAACTCTCCTAACAATCAACATTTTCAGTTAGGTATGTACTGTCAAGCAACCAGCAGTCAGGTTATTTCTTGTTTGAATATTCTCTTTCTCTTGTTGAATTAATAATATGTCGTCATTTTTCATTCCACAGCGGCGTTATCTCCAGAAAGCGTGATTGCCAGACCACCACCCTCGCTAGACGGCTCGGAAGCTGGAGACGATGCTCCCCTCCAGTGCATCAGATTCGCAGCCTTCCAACAGCCTATCTGGCATTCTCTATACGACTGCAATCTTAAGTTATTGTAAGTGCTCTTGATTAAATAGTACTTAACTTATGATAAAAAAAAAATACTATCGTCTTCATTTTCACGAGTTTCTATTATAAACGACTGTGGGACTACTAAAGAGGGTTAAAAGATGAGATAAAAACTGAATGAAATTTCTGATTTCAAATGACAAGAACTTAACATTATGATGGTATTGCCTCAATATCGACACATTATGCATTATTTCACACACACACATACACACACACACACAAATCAAAAATAAAAACAAGGCTTTTATATAAATATGTTGTGCTAAATTTATTTACTAAATACATTACTGTACATTAGATACGTAACTTGTGCTGCGGCATGAAGAGCTGATACCTGAAATACAGGCTTGTTCTTCATTCTGGCATTAGACAGCTATGTTGTATTCTGTGCTATGAAATTAGTTGTGGCTATGTACAGCTAACTTTATAAAATATTATTATCATTATTATTGTCAATCTAGTGACGAAAAATGAAGGTTGATTGCCTGGTCTAAAATTCAATTCAATTAATTACGACTATTGAAAAATTCAGTGCTCTGAAATGTCAACACCATTTCTTTTCAGACCATCTCCTTCGTACGTGGTTGGTGCCGACAAAGGGTTCAACTTTTCTCAAATCGACGAGGCCTTCGTTTGTCAGAAGAAGAACCATTTCCAGGTCACTTGTCAGATACATATGCAAGGCGACGCGCATTACGTGAAGGCACCCGATGGGTACAAGAAGATCAATAATTTTTGCTTGCATTTCTATGGGGTTAAGGTAAGTTCTTAATTTTTTACCATTCATTGATTGATTGGTTAATGGTGATAATCACAAATACCGAGAGATTGTGCATTTATATAGGCAGTATACGAAGAAATGTCGTGTTAAGAAAATAACTTGATACCCTCAGATTCCCTGAACTGAAAGGGAAAAGACATAAATTCATCATAAGTCCTAAAAATTGGGCTAGGATGGATGATAATGACCGATGGTGTTACATAGACCTGTAAGAAAAAATACAATCGAACGTCTAAAATATGCCCAAATAATTAGAAGAAATAGCTTTTCGTGGTACAAACGTGTTATGAGGAAGGATGGTAGTCATGTTACGAAATGAAGTGAAGCGAATACGATATTGGCAAAAGAAGAATATACCTGAAGTAAA
The DNA here is from genome assembly GCA_018251895.1 of Agathymus mariae mariae. Classification (NCBI taxonomy): domain Eukaryota; kingdom Metazoa; phylum Arthropoda; class Insecta; order Lepidoptera; family Hesperiidae; genus Agathymus; species Agathymus mariae. The sequence goes on from DWPT01000630.1 coordinate 14,759, forward strand.
AATTAAAAGAAATTGTTGTTAAATGTTGAAATGAGTGGGTGTGGGATTGGGTTCAACAAAAATAAGATAAGTAAAGTTTGAGCAAGAGAGATATGATGTTCTCATAGTGTCAATAAAGAGATTTACCATAATTTCTATGGAAATTTGTTTAGTTGAACACGTTGTACTTTATAACGTCTTGGATAATACATGTTTGGAATAACATATAAAATTATTTGCTCCAGGCCGAGGACCCCTCTCAAGAAGTCAGAGTAGAACAAAGTCAATCGGATAGGACGAAGAAACCTTTTCATCCAGTGCCGTGAGTTTAAGTTATTGAGTAACTGAATTTATAGCCTCCATCTACAGAATGACACTAACGATTAAAATCTAAACTCGGTATATTTAATATTACAACCCAATTTATCACATTGTTAGATAGATACTAGGTACTATTGTTATCTGCTTCAACTGTTTTCTCCCCTCTCATCTTTAATTCTGCTGTTCCATTTTTTTCTCTTACTTGCACGATAAAATTACTTAACAGTTTTCTGAATGTCATTTCACAAGTGCCGCTGCTCCATCAGCATTCCCACTGTATGCAACACGGTTCATGCTAAAATTGCCGGCTGTAGAGGCCATCTGTCAGTTCAGTTTATAGTGTCTATCAGTATTAGTGCTGTCTATCAGTTCAGTTTATAGTGGGCGTAATCAATCAGAACTTTGGTAGCGTAACTTTACGCTCTAAGACGTAACAGCACATACACACTTTCGCCCGCATTACCAATGAAGACACGCAACACTTAGCACAAAAGTTGACAGTGTTCCGCGTGTGTTTTCACCGGAATGTTGCACTAAACTCTCGTGTGTAGCAAGTGTGATTAAAAAATAATGGCATACAATTAATTAATCGACTCGATGAAATAAGTGAAGTGAACATTTGGAATTTTTACAACTTCAAACTTATTCAAGTTAGTGAAAGAGTAAGTTTTTAGACAGTTTTAATTAATTTAAAAAAACTGCTATAAAGTTGCTAAAATTTATCTACAGTTCACTAGAGCCGAGAACATCTCAGACCAACGCCCCTGTCATGGTGGTGTGTAGTTTTACGAATCTCAGTTTTGACAGAAAACAGATATATATTTATAACGAACAGACAGTAATAAATATGTTTATAATAACATTAAAAAGTAATAAGTAATCGATTGTTGTTCAATATTATTGCATATTGTAATGAATAAGTACATACATTTCTACGACTTCAATACATTGCAAGCGGCTGGATGGTACCGAGCCAATCTACATATGTACTAATAAAAAATTTGTAACGGGGCTATAATTATTTTGGAAATTTAATGGAGATCGGCTTTGATCAGAGAGATCACGTAGAGGCCAAGACATATTTATTTCGTATCAAATTCTGTTAGTCTAAACCCGTATAACTATAAAACTATTGAACAGATATGAATGACTCTTTACATGTTAAGAATTATAATTTACAATAATTTTCATTCAGGAAAATATTAACGTAGACATTCTGTTAAGAAGCTGCAACATAAAATTATGACTTCCTGGCTGCGGCTATTGTCATAAATGAATTATTTCTATTTCATAGAAACAGAAAAAGTCATCGCTGAAATAATACGAATGCATGAATGAAATATAAGGCATAAGTTTTCTGCAGCGAAGTGAGGAAGGGATATTAGTTAAATCAAGTATTATCATGTTGCAGGAACATAATAGCATTTCAATATACTGTTACGTGTCAGGATCCGCGGGCTCGTGAAATGCCACAATAGTTCCGCGGAGACTTCATTTTACTTCTACAGTCGCAGTGACACTCGTAGATCGCAGGTCGATTTCGCTTCGTAGCGATGGAACACTTCGCTATCGTATTCGGGAACCGAATGCCCTGTAGATTTTTTTTTCCCTCTTACGGGAGGAGGGTGGTGAATGCTCATGCATACCAGCGCACCGGGAGTGCTGGTTATGTGGGACTCAACTAGTGCCTACCAACTAAACACCACCAACCTGAAGTGGCTTTGGTCGTACGACCTCCAAGCCTTCATCGGATGCGACCCTGTAGACGACCCTGCCCGCTATTTATATCGATTTCCGGGCCTTCCAGATATTTTTACGCCTGACATAGAAAGTCAATAACAATACCCGGAAATCGACATATCCATAGCGCCATTTACGCCCATACATGCCATATTCGCCCTTTTCCAAATTCATAAAGGCGAGAATGGCTTGAAGTCCCAGGTAGTTTTTATTATTACCTGAGGGTTTTTTTATTGCCGCTATCGTTTCCAGCCGACCCTTCCAGAAACTTGGCAAGATTGACACCTCTTCTTTTCGGCCGACCTTTCCAGAAGCTTCGTAACAATACTATTATATACGTCCGTGTATTTTGTCAAAATCTTTCAGCAGTTTCCGTATTTCACTGTACACCAAAACTTAATACGACGACAGCAGGAACACGAAGAAAAAAAGAAGATGTATCAAGACCTACCGTGTATCGTGTATCCTCTCCTTCCAGGGTGGAACTTCGTCGAGAAGGTGCCAAGGTGACGGTCGGTCGGCTGCACTTCGCTGAAACCACCAACAACAACATGAGGAAGAAGGGGCGCCCCAACCCAGACCAGAGGCACTTTCAGCTGGTGGTAGCTCTGCGGGCTCATACTGCTCACAACGACTTTATGGTCGCCGCACATGCCAGTGACAGGATTATAGTGAGAGTGAGTAAATAGTTTGAGACAGTGACATGGGACGGGGCGAGAGGGAAAGAGAGGGGGATTTAAAAGGTTTTTTCTGTTAATGTGTTCGTTACTGACCTTTTTTCTTTGGTTTAAGTAAGGTTAGTTGACGAAGCGAAATTATTTTGAGAGTTTTTTTATGCCAGGAAATAGTGAACATTTCTGCTGTTATATTATTAGTGATCGACTTGTGCTACCTCCTTAAAGGGTGGTCATCAAGTTTGACAGGGGGTCACTAGTAGCTATGTTTGGTTTAGTTTTCATCCTTCTTAGGATACATTTAATCTTGGTTATTCTAAAAATATTCGACGCTTTTTTCGACTAGTATAAAATTCGTCGGTATTCGAACAAAAAACTATGGTAATGCCTATTAAGCTCTTGAGAAGACATTTGAATACCCTACGATTCTAAGAATTTGAAGACACAATATAGATAAGAATTTTTAGCTTTTACTTTTACAATATAAAAATATTTTTTGTTATGATATTTTGCCGGCAGGCTTCTAACCCAGGCCAGTTCGAATCTGACTGCACAGAGAACTGGTGGCAGCGTGGTGTGTCTGAAAACAGCGTCTACTTCAATGGACGCGTCGGCATCAACACCGACAGGCCAGATGAGTCCTGTGTTATTAACGGTGAGTTGTCTTCTAACTGCATCGGATACGTTTCTATTTCAGCTGTATTAAAGCATGAAATTCAAAATCATTTAATAATTCAGGTGATTTGTAAATACACTTATGCTCGTCTTGCTATTTCAGATTATCAATTTTACGGGAACGGTCACTAATTAAACCCATTCCAACATTAATTAAAACTCAGCAGACCAAAGTTCTTGTCTGTCATATAAATCCTCAGACGCGGATTTGATTTAAGATCTTTTTGTTCGTAAGATAGGGTCAATTATTGCACTAGATTGCGTGATCTTGAACCAAATTAATTACGTAAAAAGGGTCCCATTAACAAGTCGTCATTCATATGTACTTCTCTGATGTACTTAATATTATTTACTATTTTATAATTACCAGGTAACCTCAAAGTAATGGGTCACATAGTCCACCCATCGGATGCTCGAGCAAAACATAACATCGAGGAACTGGACACCGCACAGCAATTGAAAAATGTGCAAAGCATCCGAGTTGTAAAGTAAGTATATTGAGTTTATTAAATTGATTTTGGTCTATTCAAAAATAACAATATTTAATTAAGGTCTTCTATGTTTTTTGTAAATTGACAGAAATGTAATACCGATGTGGTTTATTATTTAATCTTCTATACATAAATATACAGAACGTCTGTCGGGTCTACGCGGTCTCTTAAAATTATGTAATCGTCTTTTACGGTCTACTCACATGCCTTTATAATTATTTTCATTCAAGGTTTAACTATGACCCATCCTTTGCCGAACACTCCGGTCTACTTGGTTTCGACCCTTCTTCATCAACTCCACAATGTGACACTGGTGTGATAGCTCAGGAGGTCAGACGAGTGATTCCCGAAGCGGTGAAAGAGGCCGGTGACGTCACACTTCCCAATGGCGATACGATACAGAAGTTTTTGGTGGTTAATAAGGTTAGTTTTAAAGTTGTATTTTATCAGCAAGACTAATTAGTTTGTTCATCCAATGTTGGGAACATGGGCGGTCTTATTGCTTTGTACTCGTAGTTTTGTGTAGTCCGTAAGTTAAAGGTGTTGTGATTGATGGTATGATGGATGATTGGAGATAAACGATACAGGTACACTTGGAATACATTCTTCACGGCAGTCAAGCCTGTTCGCTCCGTCTTATTATATTATTATATATATATTATTATATTATTAAATTATAAAAAAAAACCTGTTCCTACGTTCTCAGAGATGTGATTAATTCATTATGAACAGTTCCATACAATTCCATACTCAGTATATGGAACTGTGATGTACTTTATGGGCAGCATGGTTAAAGGTTGACTTTGTGGCGAAATAATGTTAACCTACCTACCTTGCCTTATTTTTATCGATATTACATGATTTTCTAATCTTAGTATGTCAGATAAATGTTCAGTCCGATCGAAGTTGGGGATAGCCGCTAGTATGTAGTAAGTATTATAAAATGTATATATTTATCTGAAACCTATACGGACATCTGGTTTTTTTTTTTGGTTTTTCCAAACAGTTGCAGTGACTCATTACAAAGATTTAAAAAAGTATAAATCGCCTGATAAGAGCAAGTGACGATAGTGTCGAATGCTGTTCTTATTTGTGATTGTAGGTATTTGTAAAGACAGGTTGCAATCTCTGAAATAACGTACCCTTTCATCACATCAATGATCATATTTTATTACGTAACCAGGACCGTATCTTCATGGAGAACCTCGGTGCAGTGAAGGAGCTGTGTAAGGTCACAGGTAACCTGGAGTCGAGGATCGATCAGCTTGAGAGAATTAACAAGAAGCTCTGCAAGATGAGCATCCTGCAGAGACGCGACAGCAGCCGATCCAGTATCAGCAATGGTGAGATTTTCTCCATATGAAACTGACAGAACCGGCGTAAGGTTCGGTATTAGTGTTATCTTTCTCTTTGGACTCTTAACCCGAGATCTCTCCCAGAATAAGATGGAAACTGAAGCTACAGACTACGACTTCACATGATTTGAAAAATGATGAAAATATTCACATGATTTAAACATTTTATGCGTAGAATGTGAATCCCAGGTCTCTCAGGGAGATAGCGATAAATAAATTTCTATTATGAAAATAACGTTATTACATTATATACATATTATTTAAGTTTGACGTTTTTTGTTTCAGACTCCCGTTTTTCAGGCGTTTCCAATTCATCAAAGTCTTTCTATAGTGATGGCAACATTTCCATAGACCAGATCAGAGATATCGCTCGCAACATTAAACGGCACGAGTGTTGCCATAAATTGAGTCATAATTCGCCGAAATATACACGAAAACAATGCAAGAACTGCAACGGAAAATATACTAAATATGGAAAATATTACAATTATAATAAAACTTGCGTTAGATACCATTCAAATAAAACCGAAAAGGGTGACAATCCAGAGAGCAGTTTTCCTACTTACGTCAGTTCTTTGGAGACTAATCCTATACAAAATTTGCCTGAAGATAACTTCAGCACTATTTCTAAGAAAAAAGATTCGTGTCTATGGTTAAAAGATGATGACAGTTTTGATTATGGTAGTAAACTACCTTTTTGTTGCCGAAGAAAATATAAATATGGTGACGCTAGCAGTGAATTAATTTCTAATAAGTTTCTGCAAATCGTGATCACCATTTTAATATTCATAATGGCTGTTTGGTGAGTAAAAACTTGTGATTATTTTTTAATTGCTAATAGTTTTCGATTTAACGCCAGCCATCGATGGAAAAAAAATTAACTGTTTTTTATCTAACTTCAAACAACTCATAAACGATTTTTATCTTTGTTCTCGCCAGCTTGGTGGTGATGTCTGCCCTATATTTCCGTGAGCATCAGGAGTTGCTCTATATGAAGGAGACACGTACGCATGATAAGAGTACAAACTACCCACATTATGGCAAATTTAACCTGAACGGTGTACACACACACCGGCCACCGCCTGACCAGAATCAGATACAGGTAGGAATTGATTGCGCCTCTGCTGACATGTGTCACACGCCAGCATAGTCAACTATGACCACAACACATAATAATATCATTTATGATTGGGGAACTACGTTCTGTCTATTAAAAATATTACTTTATTTGTTATCAAATATAAATAATCTTTTCCAATAAATATCTGTACTAAGTATTATAATAATTGGACTAAAGATCGTACTACAATTTTTCGAAATCATAGTATGCCTTACCTCAATCTGAATTTACATTACTTTGTACTTGACAGCTGTGAACATTGCTTTCTGGTATAAAAAATGTGATTAAACCTTTTCAGAATCTAGAATACGTTGCTGCGAAGAAAACTGGCAAAGGTGAGGAACACAGTCTAATAATAAACGCTTTAACTACAATAACCTATACTTACACATCATCAATATTTTTTTAAGTGGACCGGTGACTTTATTGCCTGTCAAGTGTCACTTGTTAAGTGGTCTTGTTGCGGCGTGGTGTTGCCATGATCACGGAGGCCGTGATCCATGAAAATGGCCTAAAAATATTATTATGAAACATAAAAATCATAAGTGATTTACATTTAAAAATCATTAACGAAAACAACAGTTATCAATTGATGAAAATGTAATAAGCGTTTGTAAATTCCAAATTAGGATATTATATATATTAAAACACCATTACAAACAAGTATATTGTATCACGATCCAAACAAACAACAACAGGAAGACACCCGTCCTACCTTACCCTATAATTTTTCACAGATAAAGGAAAAACTACCCCAGAGTACGCTACAACGGCGCCGGACCCCTCACATGCAACCGCTACCGTCCATCTTTCTAAGAATTACATCAAGACACATAGTGAGTGTGATTGTTTTAAGTACTCTATTATTATTATTATAGATTTTTTTTGCTTTATTAAAGCCTTTCCTTCCTGAAGTTTATCTGGAAGAAACGTGAAACAATAACTCTCTTTTATTTATTTACATATTCGAAATCTTTAATAGTCGTTAACCACAACCCGTTGTAGCCGGTTTTGACCCACTGAAGTATTTCGTGACCAGTGCGGAGGGTTTGTAGGGTTAACGCACGTAGAGTCGAGCCTTGTAGATTTAGGGGCGTGGCTTTTTGCTTGTGAATCTTAGCACCCTATTTACTTGAAATGGTTTTGGTGGGATTTATATTAAATTACCTCCAGATCTTATGGAGCGCCTTTCTTGCTAAAGCTTGTACTTCGAGTGTCGAGATATATTAACAATATAAACACAATATATATCTAGTTGTTACATTTTTTTAGCAATAGATCAACCCGCGTTGTCCCCGCTCGCGCAAGCTGTGATCGCCTCCAGGGTGGCAGAGCTGGTCGGCGGCGGGTGCAGCTTCGCCGCTAACGCTGATAACGAACTGGATGCGGATTGCCAGGTACGTTCATTTATCTATGTATCTCAG
>DWPT01000631.1:0-22536 GCA_018251895.1 Agathymus mariae mariae
AATGTTGAATATAACAAAATTCTACTGTACCTAATTTCGTATTTTTAAAGTAACCTATTTTTTTTGTAGTGGGATATGACGTGCCTCCAAATTAACCTTAATATTGTATTTCTCAGGAAAAGATGGACTGTGAACAGATTGGGGACCTTCTCAAAGCGATCTGGAATGCCGTCTCCACAACACACAATGAGAACAACGACATAGCCCTGCCAATGTGTCATCCGGACAAAACGGACTGCGGATCTGCTAGCTGGTGCGATAGCATCGAGACCCTCACCGCGGGAATGAAGTGGAGCAGTAGCAAAAATCTAACAGCAGTGCACACAATTTATCATTGTCCTACATTTTTCTCTTTTCTTTAACTGATTAAAAAGAACACCAACAACGACACCACCGACAACAACAACAACAACTAATTATTGTCTATCAGTTTGTATGTCCTTATAACTTAACCGCTTGACCGCTATCCGTGAAAATAGATATATAGTGAGAACACGAGATTATGCAGATAATATAGGCTGTATAAAATATCAGTAAATCCTATTGTTGTCTAATCAAGGCAATTAAATATTAAATTTTTAATTATCATGTATATATAATTAATAGTCTAACCCGACCTTAGTCGAACAGGGCCGCTCGTTACCATACAGAATAGCATTATTAGCATTCTTAGTTATACGTATAGAAGTTTGTTTTTATTTCGGGTGTGGTCGGTTTGTGTGTCTGTGATACAGACAAATAGAATAATGGAGCACGGCACTCTAGATTTATCTGAAAGTTTACAATGTACAATGTTATTAACTGTGTAAATAAGTAATAGTTTGTATAATTATGAAATGCACAGCGGAAAATAAAAACGTAAAAATAAATTTACATTATACAATCTTTAATTAACACATTATATTGATTTTATTGAAATCATCATTGATTTTGGAAATAATATTCACTTATTAAAGTCTTCTTCAACTGTCTGTAAAACAGTGAAAAATGTGTAAGAAGCTTTCACAATCTGAAATCAATAAGATAAGAAAACATTTTACAACTATCACTTTGTACTTTTTATATTTTTTATGGTAAGTGGTGATGAAGTCTAAGATGTTGAACGCAGTAACTTATAATAATCTAATCACTCTCCTCTTCTTATTTTTTTCGAATCGATACAAGTTTAAATTTTGCCCTACTAGAACTTGACCAATCTGATAGCACTTTCGGTGGCTCTCAGCAAATCCTCATGTGTACATCTGTCAGGGCAAACAGGACAGGACAATAGATGTTCCATTGTTTTCGGGAAGGTACCACATACACATGCATCGTTTCCTCTACCAGAAAAGCCCCACCTGCACAGATTATCATTGCTGCGGCCAAGTCGTATCTGGAACCTATTTTAAGCTTTCCGTATTGGCCACGGCAAATCGTGTCCAGGCGGAAGAGTTTCTGAGGGAGGGACAAAACAAGCAAGAGGGTACCTTTTCCGCCACAATTCACAGCTTACTGCTGAGACATCGCATATGCCTGCTGGAGTTGCACATTTAATGAAACTCTTTCTGTTTGGTAGTCTTTAAGTCACTCCGGAATACGAATGCATTGGGTGACGAGCATCATTATTAAGTTTGGTTCTTTCAAAGGAGCTAGCTATTTCTCGGCGGACGTCTAGCGGTGCAAATCCTGCCAAGTGATACAGTTTCTGAACCGGGGTTGGCTTAAGGCAGCCCGTAATAATCCGGCAGGTTTCGTTTAGAGCAGTATCCACTTGTTTTGCATAGGCAGAGCGGCTCCATACAAGACTTGCATATTCTCTAGCAGAGAAGGACAATGCTAAACCAGTCGTCTGCAGTAATTGCGGAGTAGCTCCCCATTTAGAGCCGGTAAATCGCCGGAGGAGATTGTTATGGATGTAAACCTTCTGTTTGATATTTTCACAATTGCGCTTGAATGTCAGCGATCGGTCTAGAATAACACCAACGTATTAAATGTAACTGTTATGCTCAATTTTGACTCCTCGCCATTCTATGTTTAGGGCACGATTTGTTTGCCGATTGCGGAGGTAAAATGCGCAGGATTTGATCTCACTGATGTCCATGGGCGACAATGACCACTTACCATCAGGTGGCTCGTCTGTTTGTTTGTTAGCTATTACCATAAAAAAAATGTGACGCGACTGCATACATCATTACTTTGCTGTTGTAATTTATATGAAACCAATTCCGTCAGGTCATAGACGTATGTTACAGTCGGATAGCTGCCTGTTGACCAGTTCACATAACGCAGCTATCAACGTACCTATATACCATACCTAACCATACACCTAAATTATCAGATTAAGTAAGATAAAAGTTAATTTAGAGTTAAACAAAAATAAATACTTAAATCTGTTTAAGTACAGTATTCACCCGGCGAACTTCGGCTATGAATTAAAGTAATTATTTTTATTCGATCGTATATTAACCCTAACATTTGTAATCTAACCTTAACACACCATATTGCTCATTAGGTGTGTCCCAACCACAGCACATTATACATAGTAATAAGTAATAGTCGTGGCCAAATTAAAAAATATACCTATATAGAACCAACTCGTGATGGACATTACAAAAAAAAGTTAATCACAACACCAAACTATTAATATGCCCATCATTGGCAGACTTCACACATCTCTGAAAACATTGTAGAGAACTTTCAAGTAAGCCAGGTTCCTCACGATGTTTCCTTGCGCGAGACAGTGTCTCACATATTAGTCATATTGAACACATTTAGTGGAGACTAATAACTCTATATTATATACTGCGTGTGAAAACCTTGTGAAAACCGACAAGTACATTTGCACTGTATACACTTGCTGCTTGTGAGGATATATACTGCAGGCAATCCCAACCCGATCATCTTACTATGGTCCATAGAATAGTGCCAACTTACGCCCATGAAGGTGGCCAACGAAAGCTCAGCTAGGTTCCCCGCCTTTAGCCTACTCTCACTTTGGGCTCGCACCATCACCAGCAGCAAACACCTCCTCCGTGCTGGACTACAGATATACCACGGAAATTCATATACTGCATCTGCCACTTTTCCGCTCTAGAAATATTAATCCACATAATCACTGTGTAATCATAACTAGCAATGTCCCCTGAACCTGAGCACTCAAAATCACCATTAATAAGGTAAATTTCACTTTAATTTTATTGAAGTCATTATGGAACAACATTGTAACCATCTCTCATATTCATGTTTCTTCATAATATTTTCTTTCTCCAAAAAATGATTTATTAATGTTCAGCAACATGCAACTAATCTTAAAATTTTATTACCAACCTTTATTACCAATTGGTTACCGTGATAACAGTATATGAACACCTGTATCAGCATAACTGTTATATATCCTATCATAGAAATGAACCATATCAGGCTTTCCCTGGCCTGTAATAATAAATTTCATACAGTTAGGTTTGTACACACCTTAAGACTTCTGATATTCCACAATCACTTTTTCGCTACTAATCCAACATGTAATTGAACTGTTAAACACTTGAATGTAAATAACGCAGGATCGCTTTCACATATTCCCATATCACTCCGATGGTAAGCCAACTAACGGCTTCGCCTTCGTAGATTCGTAGTAGCTATTTACAACGAGATGAAGACCTACACAAAGCGCCTTCTCCTGGTACTCGCTCTCAAATTCCGATGTCGACCAGTACACCTATTCGGAGCTAGCGGAGTCGTGGCCTAAGCCACGGTCTTGGAATGGTTGCGTTGCAAATATCTGTAAGTGACCTATTAGGGGGAGAACAACTAGCTCTTCTGTGTTTCCACTATCACCGAGAGACCATTTATAAACTACTGAAGCCTCACTCGGTTGGATTCGGTTTAGGCAATTTAATGACTAGTGCGAGAAACCTGGCCACCTTGAGCCTTCGATCAATCCGGGAAGGATGGAAACCTCAAATTGGAGGCTTACTCTCCATGATTACTCTCCATCCTGAGATCTTACGCATAAGTTCGAAGGTAACAATTGTTAGGTCAACTATTGATCCTCCCCATAGATACTTGGCAGGTCAAATACTTACAAGTGCCATCTGGTACGCCGTAACACATATTATCACTATAGAGACGCTAAATTGCCCCAGCACTGGAACGGAGAAAATTTTTTGCATCTGCATAGCTTGGTTCAGTATCGCTTGATGCTGCTTAATGCAACGATGCAAGCGGTATGACAGAAGAGCATCGGCTTGCGGACTTATGAAACCCTTTAAATATAAAATGGTTCTGTATCAATTCAATAAAATATACGTAATGTAATACTCTAAAACTTTCTTGTTTTATACAAACCTTCTCTGTAACTACTAAGCCATCGCAAAGAGTACGCAATGACAAGGATAGCAGATCAAATCGACATTGGCATTGATTTATCAGTGACGTCACTAGGTGGTCCAAGCAAATATTAAGGCAGGCAGCAATCGACAACGCCACAACCTGGAAAAGAACCAAAACATTTTTGAATGCCATTGCCGAACACACAATCTACGGACTGGACAGAGGTGAAGCGGATGCTTTGGGTATGATTAAAACTATTAAAACTGTGCAGCACCAGTAAGTAATCACAAACATGGGTCGATAGTCCCTTGCACGAGAGACTGAGTATATAAGTCCGACCACCAGTATCACCGTGCTTTTAAATGTTAACAATAAGAACCTAAATACAATTCTGCTTAATGTTTATGTGTAAAAAAATAATCTTTGCTATACAAACTTGATGAGCATAAGTCAGTTCGAATGCTGGAGATTTAGTAGCGTCATATGGATACCTAAAAAAAATTGTAAAGTTAGTGATATCGTTAGTAGTATACCATATTCGAATTAATAAATATTACTTCGAATGGGAAAGTACACTTAAGTTGTATGATAATTTTATTTAGTATTAGTACCATGGATGGTCGGCACGAATGATATGATGTGGATATCTGATAAAAATAATGTATTGGCATTAAATATGGAATGAAACCCAAAGTAACGTATGAACCATTACCAAAAAAATACTGAGAAAAACTATCTCAAATGCCTAAAATTATTAATATTTGCGACGAAAAGCTTTTGTCGACTAAACTAATAAAATATTGGAGTTCATTGAAGACACTTGCCGGATGGATTGTTTGTTGCAAGGCTCAGAACTTTTTTTATTTTCGTTTAACTTTTATTACTGCAAAGAGCGTCTAAGTTAGCATGTACTTCCTAAGTATAAACGTGCATACAACTATGTTACCGTAATGTTATACTGCTAGTAATGTTATATGTTACAAGACATATTCAAGAGTAAATAAATGACTTGATTTGATTGTGTTACCAAGCCCTAACGGGTAGTTCGCCCGTTTCAACGCTGACAGCCCAACCGACGATAGTTGAGTATGACAAGACGGTGTAAACACACAACTGGATTTTTGTTTCGCGGTTATTCCTGGAATAATATATTGCACGAGATATTTAAAAAAGTCGTACTCATGTAGAATTAGGTGTGGGTTCCGGCTCTCAACGATACAGAGAAGTATATTATTAGAGGAATAGTGAGAAAATCAAGTTATAGAAAAGACCTTTACCTCTCAACAATCCCCAGTCCTTCAGGCGTGCTCTCAGCCGACAATTCATCATGCGCCTCGGCAATCATTGCTTGAATGGTCTTCTTGTTACGGTAGACGTTAAAAATTTTGTTACTCAGTGACATGTTGGTGAAGAGTAACAAAATAGCGCCAGTCATGAGCGCCACGTTGCCCCACACCTGACATAAGTATCCCACTTGTATGATTATATAGGAACCTGTATAAAATTAATACCAACAATTCATCTGGTTTTAATTTATTAGCATTCCGTAAATTCGATTAAGAAAATAATCCTTATGGTATAACTCGCGTGTTTGTATATTTGTTGGATAAAAGTGAACACGTATAGAGTTACAGCTAAGCCATACCGCTTAAGCGTAATGCCTTAAAAAGTCATCTCGGCTTTCTGAATAAATTCACAAAAAATTCGTGATGCGATGCCTAAGAAAGTACTGCGCTCTTGCCTAAATAACAAATTCAGATGCTGGGTACAATCAGACCTTCGAAGCCTACAAATAAGAGCTATTATTAAGCGAGTGTTGATTATGCTCTAAAGATCACCTCTAGCTTGTTGGTTTCTGAACCAAGACAACGTGTATTCTGAATGATAGTTTTATAAACATAATGTGGACTGTATGTGCTATAAATAATAGATCACCTAACTAAAGCTAGGCTGAACAAGTAGAATGTGAATCGTGAAACAGAAAGATTCATTATGCGGAACATATTTTATATAAGACATTTCTCATATAATTATACATTTCGATACAAAATCGTTCTCTCCTGCTTTTCCCCCACGGGGCCGATTTGGAAATAACTAATTTATTTGTATGAATGCGGAAGATCGGTAGATCGGTTACCAGCGAAGGTGGTTGTCACGACAATGAAGAAATTGAGATCGAATTCGTGATAGAGATCATGCTTACCATTAATAAAGAAGTAGGAAAAAAAGGTGTAAAGATGGAAAAGGATTTTCTTATAACCCGTCAATCGCGCTGGGGTCCAGAACCCCAACACAACGAAGACGGTATGAGCGACACTCAGGGACAAATTCAAATTTTCTACTAATATTTTCATGTTGATGTATCAATAATATTGGTGGTAACATTTAAACTTCACATTTATAAAGATTTAGTAAGTGTGTTATTATTTTTGCTTCAGAAGTTTGAAACTGTTTAATTGTTTTTATCTTCCTTCTTATTTATCTATTATAAAGTACAACAAACAAAATATCTATAAAAAGTTTTTACAAGGACACTTCTTACACCTAGTCGGAATATTTTCCAGTCGGCCTAAAAACTGAAAAAATGTTACAACGGGTGAGCGAGTGAGTACAAATGAAGTGCCTATTTCAATATTTTTTACACATATATATGTGTTAATAAGTATAACTATGTATATATAAAGCTATTCATACATTTGGTTAATAGGGTTCAGAACCTCTGTCCAACTAATTCTATTGATTATGTGTTCCGACACGTTGCGCGACAGCCTCATATTTACACCATTACAGTAATTATTAACACCACCCCCTTCAACGTCAAATAACAATTATGATATAAATTTGTTACTTTTCACCGTAGGATTTGTACGAGTATCTATAATTTGTTATTTCAAATGTTGTACCTACTTATTTGCGTTTTCTTTTGTTGAGTTAACTACTTTTTTTGATGTTTGACAATAGGGTATAGCCACAGCTAGCCATAATTAAACAATAAATGAAGTTAAGGTGTGTTAGCGTATGGGATAAACATACTGCATTCCTTAAACATCTTGAAATGTTAATCGACTATTATTCCAAGTACGCGTATGTGAACGTAAAGATCAAAAGTTCATTCACCAAAACCCACTTTGTTCCTCTGTTGAGCTCAGGTCTCTCTCACAACGAATGGGGTTATGGTAGTTTGCCACGTTGGCCAAGTGCGGGTTAGCACACATTACCTTCGAGAACATTACGGAGTACTCTCAGTTGTGCAGGTTTTCTCACGATGATTTCCTTCACCGTAGCAAATGCCAATACGTTCGAACACCTGCGCGTAACAAAATTATGTGGGGAATATATACTATAAGTAATGCTTAAAACTTAAAATATATTTGTTACCTTAGGTATGTAACTGCGCGGTGGTTACCATACAAAAACTGAGTACCACCCTCCTTAATAGTTATAAACTGTATAAACGACGGCTTTTCTAAAAATGATTCAAAGTGAACAAACTAGATGGCGCCACTAAATGATACCCTGAATCACGCTGTTGAGACTTTTTGTAGCTACATAAAGCTGTGTAGTTTTTCTTTATTAAATGATGTACTGAAACATTACAGTTTAATGTTTTGTATCCTCGGTTGGATTGCACTATATTAAAACCGTCCGTCCGTTTAAAAATGTACAAACTGTATGGCGGTAAATAAAACAGTAAAACATTATACAAAATTATTTTCTTACCACTGGTATCCACATGACTATTTTTTAGATTAGCGTTTAGTATATATTCTAAAAGGGAAATAAAACACATAAAATGATTTTTCACTGATACATCGTTTATTGTGAAACTCGTTATAATAAACTGGACGAATTTAATGCCGCAAAGTTTTTAAATTATGTGCATTTATTTACTCAGCCCGTCCAGAAACAAAGATAAAAAAACAATTGTTTTAAGTTTTTCATTACTATATTTTAGTATCAAACATTAACACCTAACCTAACCCTAATCTACTAAAGCTAGAAACATGGCATTTAGACAATGAGTTACTTTTATGAAGTAGGCAAAGGTAAGATTTTGATAAAATAGGGGTTTGAAAGTTTCTTACAAAATCCATTGGTTTTGAAGAGAGCTCTACGTTAATTTGTGATTTGAGTACTAAACACATAAATATTGCCAAACTGACTACGGTACGTATACATACAGTAAGCACGTTGCGAAAATATTATAACGTCGATATTACTCCCTCTCCTCGACGCGTCGCAGTAAAGTGAACAGCGAATATGAGGCCTTGATTATCTGGAAAATAGTTCTTTGTTTAATTTGTTATAGACTTTAAATATTACTAGCAGGTGAGGAATCACATGATATGTGATAATCCCCGCCCACGAACATCCAAGAGGAATCATGGATCCGGTGTAAACCAAATAGAAAATCACTTGATATCAAGTTGACCATGAACCCGTTTAAGACTTTCATAACAAAAAAATATCTACAACCCGCTTCTGTCCTACGGAACATGGTCTTCCAATGGTTTTAAATCAGAACTATAAACATAATTATGTAGAAAGAAAATACCGGTTAAAGTAACTTACAGCCATGAAGGAGTCGAGCGATAAAGGAGTGAACCCCCCGGCGACGAGCGACGCGACGCGACGACTGCGCGTGGTCATCACCACCAGCGACCGTCGGACGTTCGTTCGGCACGCGTACCACGGCACCGCGTACACCGCGTCAGCTACTGCTGTGCTCTTCGGCAATTCAATGCACGCCCAACCGCGTATTCTAAGCGTCTTTTAACCATTATAGTCGTTTTTAAGGTTAAGTGCATCCAAAAATTAAATGGACAGCTTATAGAAGCAAGTGGGTGTCTGTCTGACTCTTTTATAATTTTTAAATGCATAATTTGAATGATATTACTATAATTAATGAAAAAAATATCATTCCCCTTCCCATCCTATCACCAAAATACTGAGCCTGGCATTTTAATATTATACCACTATCACTTGTGTAACGCATAACAGACTCTACTCAAAGCGGCCCTCGCGTGCCGACTTCTTGTCTTATTCGATTGTAAAAAAAGTTCACAATACTATAAATAGATAAAAAATAATTTATTTATTTTAAATTAGACCGTTCAATACAATTTAAGATAAAGAATTCAACCAGCTCCATATTAGTTTTAAAATATTAAATATTATAATGTATTTTAACGGCGTACGTATTACCCTAGTAACTTTAGTATTAAGTGTTAGTACAAAACAGTTCTTAGTAATATATTAATATTCGAATAAAATTTTCCCAAAACTAACTATTATTGTGTATCCGTCATTTCAAAATTTAGTTTACTATTGAAAGTTTTGTATTGTAGTCCGGTTTCACGGTGGCGCATAAAATTATGTGTACTGAAGAAAATTTGTAAAATTTGTTTACTAAAAACACTACAATTGCAGATTATGTTTTGGAAAATAAATTGTGCCACTAACTGAATAATAAACTAAAGTAAACTTTCATTCGTAATGGACGTGAATAAATTAATATTTCAATAAACGGACAAATGATGCGAAACCAATTTGATAGATTTATTAGAAAATCCTTTAATATGTGTAACTCACCTCCTGGGCGAGCTTATCCCCTTGGTAGCAGTAAATTAACACCTGGTACATCATATTCGACAAGTACAGTGCCATGCCACCCAGCCGAACCAAGTTACTGGTTTGCTGGAATTATAAAAAATAATCATTCATTACAGACATACCAAGTGGATTCTTCGCTCTCTTTTAAATTATCGCTATAAGCATTTCGTGTCAAGAGGTAGTTTATACTCAGTCATAAATTTTACGTTAGATACGTTAGATTACGTGAGATAGATAGATCACGAGGCTTGTCTAATCGTTTGCTAGTTGATACTAAAAACTCTGTCAATACGTACGGAGACCATCTGAAAAGCAGTGACGCATATGATGATAAGTGACACGAGGAACTGTACGAAGGTGGGCTCGGAAAAAGCCTGCTGCAGCTGCTCTGCCGCATCCAGAGCTGCCTGGTGACGTGTCACACAAATACGCAGACGAGATTTCACAATCTTCTCTTCCTCCAGCGTTAGCAAGCGCTTGAAAGTAGATTTAATAAAAAATTAAAGTGAATCTTGTATATCTCTTGCCGAGATGAGTAGTATGAAAACTCAGAAGTGTTGATTTTACACGACAGAAAATTAAGGACTTTTCATATAATAAATAAGAATCAGAATTATTTGTTTAAATTCATCTTAAGTTCCTTATACTTTGATTGAAACTATGTTATTGTCTACAGACATAAATACATTATTAAAATAAATTCCATTATTGTGAATTCACAACTCCATTCTTTCAAGTAAGCGAAAATAAATAAGGATTATTTATAATAAAAAAGAATAAAATCCAATCAGAAAATGAATTGGATTTTATTCTAAATATTAACTATAAACGCCATCTATGAGTTACTTTTTGAAACTTTTTTCACAGAAATCGTTTTATTATGGCTACGTACATGCTACGGGAACCATTGCTACGGGTGATAGAACAGAATTTTCTCATTTACTGATCGGTTACTAGATGGCGCTTTAAACATAAAATTACTATAATTCCATAATAGTTTAAAAAATTATTTAAGCTCATACGGTTCTACTCCCGTGATAGTAGTAGTACAAATATATGCAATGTGAGTTAAATGTACACAACTTAGTTGACTACAACACATTAACGGCCCACTGCAGGAGAAGACTTACAAGTTATTATCACTTCTGAGGTTAGCACAGTATACTTAGGGCGCCTTATTCGTAAACGTCAGCACTAGCATCATACAAATTGAAAGACATCGTTGCTTAAAGCGTCATATTCAACCAATCGGCAGGCCTCGCGATTATCCTGTTACAAGTCTACAAAAGTGCCACCATAAAATAAGGACATCATAGTAAATTAAATGTTTATTATTAAAAGACTGACTTACATCTGCAGGAATATTATTATCACTGCATATAGTTCGAAGTGACAGTCCTAACAACTTGAGTCGACAACAACACTGCGCGATTAAAGTCACTGCTAAAGTGTCCTTGGCTATGTTGAGACACCCACAGATCAGGACGGCGACCACCTGGTGCGAATAGGCGATTTCGTATGCCGGCCACTTGGATGCATCGAAGGGGTACCTAAGAAATTAATTTATAAAATGGCTAGAACACTTGCTACACATCAGAATAGAATGCGGGCTATCCCAACACTCACCATCTATATAGGTCACCACACCGGTATATATATTGTACAACACAATATATATAGAGCATTAAATATTATGGCATCTGAGAACGGTTGTACAGTGAGGACGACAGTAAAGTTCAAATTATACTCAGAAGTAATCCAGCATAAATGCACGCGAGTGTGTGAATGTCAGTAGTTCTTAGCTGCTCGGAGGTCTCTTAAGACCCTAAAGACTCAGCAGCCCGCTATAGGTTGTAGAACTGATCTCTGCTGCTACTGTTCTGCGTGTAGTTAACCAGAATCGAATGTTCCCGGTTACTTATGATTATGGAGTGTTAACTAGGAGAACGAATAGGCTTTTATAAATTAGTTCATTCTATATCTTAGACTTTATCAGCAGTTACCATGAAGTGGGATTGTTGTCAAGCATAAAACTATTTTATATAAAAAACTTCCCTATAGAGAGTTAAGTATGAGGCGAGTTGACAGTTGCCGCATCGTTATCTTTTTGAATAAATCTATCGAAAGCTATGAGGGCTTATTTTGATTCTGAAATACTTACCAGGATGGAATAGGTAACTGCCCGTCCTCAGGCCCAACCGCCCACCCGATAATTGTTATCAAAGTGATGAAGAAATACAGAAGTTGTTGCCGTTTTGTCTCGAAGTTACAGCTATATTGAAACAATTGAATGTGGAAAATTACGTGTAAATCAAACGAGGAATCATTCAAACATAAAGTATCGTGCGTGTAAAATGTACAAAAGAGCGCAACAAAAAACATTTACTATTCTTTGTAAGCTTCTTTTAAGTTTATTTCAATATTTAAACTGCATAAATTTGGAACGACACCGTGATGTTTCGTTGCGATGATGTTCCTTCGGCACCACAATATGCGGCCAGCGTATGTGGCGAGTGACTACGGGCCCCAACGAAGATTCTTATTACCCTGGCTTGGAACTCGGAGAAACAAAGGTCCCCGTGAAGGTGAAAGATGTGGGCCCCGCTATTTAGCGAAGTGTTTCGCCCGTTAGACCAGCTAGGGGGACTATCCTGACTCGACGAACTCCCACTGAACGAACTAAGCGAGCGTGTGGGGCTGATACGTGTATGGGTGACGGTTCATTCGTACTTATTCGTAGGCAGTCATTGATACAAAAACACTATATAGAAGACTGTAAACAAATTTGTTTTACATAGTTACACTGCATTAGCAACTCACAGCCGAAGTGAAATGAAGTAATATTTATTCGAAGTTGGTTTTAACAAACACTTTTCGAAAGTCAAACTACAGCATCGCTTCAACAAATCCCTACCGTGAGTGGTCCCGGAAGAAGAAACGACAAAAAACTCCCAAATCGTTTTTATCCCACTTACAGTTACGGAAAGCATTTGTAGCTACATATTAGACCCATGTCCAAGCAGTCTTACCATAAAAGTAAGCATGTAGTTTTAATTAGCTTTCTAAAAACTACATGCTTACTTCATAAAAATGTCTTTGAAGTGAATCTATAAGTTACAGTATGACATTTAAGTCAATTCTGAATTAATTTTATAATAAATATTTACATATCTACATGAAAGAGCCACCAGTTTTGCCATGTTTGAAATTTGCTACAATCAGTTTAGCGTTATTCTTACTATTGTTATTGTGGAGGTCACTCTTCTTGAGAAAACTATCAGAGTATTTTTAATGTACATAAATAATATTATCTAAATTACTCCTACTCTCCTCGTTAACAAACTGCTTCAATAGGAATTGTAAAAAAGATTTTAGTAGCACACACGTATCGAGAGCTTAATGAGTACCAAAAATCATGAGGGTAAGTGACATCTAAGCGCCATGATTGTAACTCTGATGGACATTGTGGTACATATCTTTGTGAAGGGTACCGCATGAAGGCCACAGTGCATCGTAGAGCACATGTAAAAGATCCCCGGAAGAAATAGTCACTTTTAATGATAGAAATTATTATTTGGCCAAACGGCACTGTAACGAGGAAGAAACACTGTTAATACTCTTAGGATTACCCATACTCGCCCAACAGAAGGTGGCATTCGTATAAAAAAATCCCAATGAAAAAAAGCAGACCTGGGAAGAATAAAATGTGTATATCTAAAAAGAATAATTTTTTATCGATAACAAGAACAAGGTTCAAACGGAATTGAATTACTCGGTCGATCATACATTACCGTTGGACTATGTACATACCTATTCACAATCTCCTTCGCTGCGTCACCGGTTTCACTAATCAAATACAAGTGAGCATCATTTATGATGGTCTGTATCACAGACCTCTTCGCGATGACGTTCACGATCTTGATGAAGTGTGCCAGGTTCGTGAAGAGCAGGCAAGCGGTCGCAGTCATCTTAGGAATGTCGCCCCAGATTTGAAAGAGATCAACTATTTGACATAAAATGTATGATCCTGGAAACAGAGAAGAGTAGAAGTTGGTTGGGAGATCGTACAATCAATTCCATATTATTCCATAGATGAAAATGAACATAAATCTGTATACATTTTTGGAAAGACTTTCTGAATTTTTGGTTAACATATTTATTTACAGTAATCACGACCACTCCTACATTATTACCCTGCAAGCAGAGATCACAAGTGAGTCTTACACGCGTGTGCGTGTGCGTGTGCATGTGCACGTCCACATAATGATTTATTAACCGGAAATCGGAAGTTTCTAGAATAACGATTGACTATAAATGAGCAAGTAGTGAGTGCCCTTTAATTAAACTCCGAAATTACATTCTTCATTGGTAAATCAAATATATATGAAATAGTACCTACTGCAAGACAGTAAATCGAGCTATAAGATAAAAACTATGTTTTTCATACATTATTCTATCTAAATAATTCATAAAAGTTATAGTACACTTTTTGCTGATAGCAAACATATTTTCTTGCAGTACCATTTTACAAGTCGTATGTATATAATTAAGTTTTAACAGCTATCGTCACCCTTATATACAGATGTATATAGCGTGAGATGCCAACGTGGCTCTTATAGTTCGAAATTTTAGCTATGTTCTATATTGATGAAAACAGCAACCAGCGCTTAGACGCATGTACGCTGGTCCCCAATGCACTACTACGCGGAATTTCTCAGCAATGGTGTAATCACACTAACAGTTACAATTGATTGAATTTCTACTACACAATCAAACGCCAGTTACCAAATTCTCACAGACAGCTCCCCGTGGATGCCCGTAACACGATCTAACACTGATTGGTTGCCGGTCCAGATGGTGAGGGGAATCCGCTTGTTACTAGCTCTTCGACTTATAAACGCAACACTTAAAAATATTTCATGGCTAATTCTATACGACGGTTAGTAGCCAGGCGGGTCAAGAAATCTACCTCCATTCTTGAGTACCGTCAGAATAAACTAGGTGACGTAGAGCTTGGCGAAATTCTAGATGAGTAACCCTTCGTCTCATAAAACAGTGAAAGATCTAATCTACTATAACAAAGTGAAAGCCATACCTAAAAAAAACAAAAAGCAGGTTAACCCGTAACAATAATAAAGAAATTTTTTAGTGCCTGTTAAGTTCTCAGGGGGCCAGAGCCCGAAACTCGTTAAGAAGGTAAGGGAAAGGGTCATGGAGAAGTTAACATTTTTCACTAAATACCCCATTTTGGGATCTGCCTATGAGTGAAGTTTCAACGAATGCCATAAACACATGATGGGAAATAATTCCACAAAACAATCAAAGGCTGTTACGCATTAACTTAATTACAATGTTCAGCGATGTAGAACAATTGGTAAAGATGATCAATGTTGTAAGAGATTCATTGTAATGTGTCTTTTTTGATATCTTACGACTCTTACGTCTCTTTTAGACTGGTCGGTGTGCGATAAAGGTTAAATATGAATAAGTAATTTTGGTGCTGAGATGAACACAACAACTACATGGTTTTTAGTTCGTTTTTTTTACTTAGAATAAAACATATAGATATAATAAAATATAAATCGTGTGATAAAAAATATAATATAATATTGGTGATTTATATCGATTATTTCACTTATATCGAGTTTTATATCGAAGACTAATATACGGTCTACGAGAGCAGGCTGTTTCTTAATAAATTCTATGCATCACGCATGGTTACATCAAGCGGTTGACGGTCGTTTTAGTTCAAGGAATTGTAGTGCTATTTAGAAAATGCAGTCTATATTACCATTTAACTGATGTTACTGTAATTCTGTATTAGGAGGCGACTTACTGCCTAGTAAGTTCCCCGCTGTTACAGTGCGAAAGTTCAATAGTCCAACTTTTGGAGAAAAAATAAGCTCACACCCAGCGTGCTACACAAACAGCTGCACCCGGAACTTTACTAACAAAGGTCAAATGACTCAAACTTTTGAAATATATATTTTTTCACACATTGTAATTCCTAGACTCATGCTTCTGAAGCATGCGAATATCTACATTTGTAAGTCGTGGACCCGGTTGTAATTAAACCTATATTTAAATATAAATTTAATTCAATCAACTTTTTTCACAGTGAAATTAGTGCACGCCGGTCATCGCCGGCGATTCTTATAGACGCATTAGTCGTCATTGCAAATCTCTCAGAGAATTGTTCATAAATAATTAAACGCTGTCTCGTTGCCTTTACGATATCAACTTACTAGTGCCGCCTGAACGCCTTCATGGATTAACGATTTCTATCTAATAATAACAACCTGGATCGACAAACACGTTCCCTGAAAAACGGAACGACTGAGAAAAAATTGTCATAGAAAATTTGACAAAACACATCTAATTATTAACTAACATCAAGAAGCTGCTACAATCGGTCGATCCCCCAGGATTGTCATAAGACGGAAAGCTCGGAGCTTTCCATATGCTCGTATACAACTAAAACGTCAGTTGCACACCTCTGCTTCTGTTTATAATCACTGGTTACGCTCCATCGAACACAAATACAATTAGGTCATTATAATAACGACCGGTTTGTGTAGCTTTTGTGTGTAATAGAGCTTAAAGCATTTAGGTGGAACTGTCTTCGATGTCACGTTAAGTTTAAAGGATACGTGAAGAAAATTGTTTTTTAATTACCCATAATTTTAATAATAATTCAGACAATGCAAGACAAACTAAAGTGACAAAGTAAATGCAAAACTAATGAACAGTAATCAATTTAACAGAGTAAAGTTAGTATAGTATAGTTAGTTAGACAATATAGAAAATATTTATGAATTAGTCAATTTACTAACCGTTAAAAATATCAGTGGAAACTTTATCGATGTGTGTCATCCTACCCTGTACTATCTATTAATATAAGCATAAAAATATATTTTTTATTTTCCAAATAAATAAATATAAAATAAAAATATTGGATCCAATGCATTATTATTCAGCTGTAAAATAAATTAGAACTCTATATATCTCTACGTCGAATATTATAAAATAACCGTTTACACCGTGAGATTACATATGACGCGACATCGTATAGTTATATAACAGCGAGACAAGTTATATCACACCGCTGATAGTACCCGCACGGTCTGGTCGCTCGCTGTTACCCACAGAATATCATATTTGAAAGGATGAATCCGTTTGTCACTCAGAGTGTCTGTCTCTGTATTTTATCCAAAAGTAGTATTGGATATTTATACAGATAACAAAACTATAACGAGGCCGAATCGTACTTGCTTTCTTACCTTCTTCTCATTTCCTGGTCGACAACGCATCGCTATTTTGGTCCGTGGTCTTGCTGATGTCCATGGGGGACGGTGATCACTTTCCATCAGGTGACCCGTATGCTCGTTTGTCGGGTATTAACAAAAAAAGAATTTGTAGATCGAATATTTTTCGTAAATTTTAATATATTCGTAGATACACTTTGTTATTTTTTCTGTTTGTGTGATATTGAAGATGAAACTTGACATTTTAATAGCTTATATCATAGGAATATTATATGATCTAGAATACTATTTATCCTGGGAAATTAATCTGTTACCGCGGGACAGGAAATAACAGTTAATATAGACTTTCTTTTTACACACACCATGGCATGGACATACAATATGAACAAATATGACATTACAAACACTCATGACCCGAGAACAAACATTAATGTCACATAAACGTCTGCCCCGGCCGGGAAACGAACCCGGGACCCCTCGCTCGGTAGCCAAGGTCACTACTAGCTGGGCTATGGGGTCGTCACATTATACAAAAAGGACGGTCAATGTAATTTTGAATGCTTGGCTGCTGCTAATATAATAAAAAATAATATGTTTTTAATTCACAGAACTAGAAAAGCCCATTTCTGTGACAATGCGGGTACTGTTTCTAAATATAAGGCATATGATTTCTGAAAGTAAGCGAGGGCCGGTTACCAGTTTTAAATAAAGTTTATTTTATTTTACTATTTGGTTTTCAAAGCTGGCTGTATTGAGTTAACATCTGTCAGCGGTAAATCTATGGTAAGATCTTGCACCTTATCTTCTCTGTAACAAAAATAGTATGTATACTTTAGTTAAAGTATCAAGTAAGTATGAACTAAGTCAGATAAAATAATTATTATGATTGACTAGACTGTTTAAACCTGTAATGCTTATTTTTAATATCTTTCTCGTGTATTTAGACAGTCACCAATAAACTATTTTCTTATCTATTCCATTTAAAAATAAATTCGACAATCTTCTAAGGATTATGGATCAAAACCAAAAAGCATGAAAAAATTCTATCTTCGTTTACAAAAAATATTTAAAACGCCTATTTGTGGTCATATACGACTCCTAATTAATTATGTACAATTTTTATAGAGAAAATTTCCACGTGAAAATTACAATGTATATAATTGAGGTCTTAAAATACTTTAAATTTACCGTCAGGAGTGAAGACTTGAAGAACGCAACCTTTGACTACCTGTAACTGAGGGGATCTTTTGAGTACCAGTGTGCCTCCGAAGGCAGATGGAAGACTCGCGGCAAAGATTTTGTTCATGGAATTGATGTATATTCTAATGTCTAATGTCAAGCGGTGCTGGCACAGCACCCATCTAGTTGTTATTCTAAGTTGCTTATCATAACCCACTTTATATGCCTATTAAAAGGCACTAGGTTTGATTTCTGGCTGCGGTAGACATTTAGAGTAGTTGCTTTTACTATATGTACGAGGAATTCAAACGCACCAATATTAGGACTGGTCAAACTCTCGATAGTCCTTGATTACAAGATAGATAAATATTCTTATCCGTGATACAGGGAATCCTAATGCAGGTTGCAAATATGTGAATAAGTAAGTCTCGCTTAGATCGAACGATTTTCAACACAATAAAGGAAATTAAACAGCACTTACTTTATCTTCGCTTAATATGAGTATATCGAGAGAGAATTCAGCATGTTCAGGTTATTCGTATCTATTGTATATTTAACAGAAGAATAACATTAATAAAGAGTGGAGTAAAGCAAAAATGGTTGCTTTCCGACTGATTGGTCCAATCTGGGAAGATCACAGCGCGGGGGCGTGTCTGTCGCGTCCGTTAGGAGCCCACGGCTGAGCATAAGGACCCGTGCAGATTCCATTTTTAGTTACCCCTTTTTCATTTCACGGTATTAGCAGAATTCCACATAGCTCATGAAAGTTTAGAATCGCAAAAAGGAACTGTACAAAGTAACTACACCATAGTCGGCAGTGACTCCTGTCCTGAGTTCGTTTCCCAGCCAGGGCAATTAAGAGTTATACAATCAATAGATTTGTGAGTGATGTGATGCAATGTAATCGTAATTTGTTATTTGAGTGGATCACACATGTTTTTCAAAACCTTGACATAATTAGAAATATATTGGAAGCTCAATTTCCAAGCGATAGTCGGCCAAGGAGGATTTTCTCGAGTCCCGAATCACGCACGCTTAAGCCAGCGCCCTCCGGAGCTGCACGTCGAGTCGGAAAACTCCTATTATTATAACTTGGCCAATTAGATATATAATTTTTTGTTTTGTTTTTTACACGTACCCATTTATCATCATATTTTATCCGATATTTGCCCAAAGATTGGTAGAAAATGGTATTACAATTAAGTGCACCTTTTATAAAACGTTTTGTATATAAAATAAAGGATAAATAAATAAATATCGGTATCTCACTAGTGCGGTAACACCATACTGAATTCACCAGGTAAAAATATTCCATAACTATAGTGAAGTATGAAATCTGAGACAAAATATTTTTTTTTGTTTTTTTGAGTGTTGTACAAGACAGGGTCCCCATTGCCTAAATAAAAAACATGAAGATTCACACGTTCGTTTCAACACATTATTGTTACCTTAAATATTCATTATAACCTCTCCACATGTGAATTTACACAAATCGTTCAATAAAGTTTACTCACGTTGACTGGAAGGCAAAAAATTTAGAGGCTTTCTTGACACTAATATATTTAATGATTTGCAAAAGTATATCAATGCTTAAAGTAGCATTACGTATTTCAGTCTTAGTAATTAATACATAGTTAAATAAGGATTGCGTTATGAGAAGGGAACATGAGCCACTTTAGTGTCGGAGTAACCAAAAGATAGATGAAGGAAGACATGGCATGAGGGAATGAAAATGACTAATGCGTTGCAAACTTAAAATATAGTAGTGCTTAAAAAAGAAAAAGTGCTAGATAGAATGAGTTATGTGTTGGAGTTTACCACACAGTCAAATATGATCACCTCGTCATCGTGCCACCTCAATCATCAAAACTAGCAACATGTGTATATCCTCGAGCTACAACGTTATAATTCTGTTCAGACACACAAATTAGTCTAGTGCGTTACTTAGGTATCTCAAGTTGTTCTGAAATCAAGCCAAATCAAATTTCTTTAATGTGTAATTACTATTTCGAGTTCCGTGAGTTCATGTTCAATGTCAGCTTCTGTGTAGAAAGGCAATTTAAGTGAAACCTTCGTCGAAGCCTCACTTGACTGATAAGGTTGTTAACATCGTAGATGTAAATCTATATGGATAAATAAAAACTAAGCGGCGGTACGTTTAATACCATTATCGTAGTAATAACAGAAAAATGCTATTTATGTAACACCACAAGACAACTACCTGTTTTTGTTTGTCCAAAATGGGTTTAGTATATTTTGTATATAAATATGTAACGAGCCGAGTAAATATGTAACGATGGTTGCCGCCGCCTATGGAGGTTAATATTAAAAGTATCACTGATTTTTGGTGGCCAAAATTAATTCTGGGGATCCGCTTGTTTCTGGGACCACGTCCTCGTTGCTTCAAGAAAGAGGGCGTTAGCTAGCCAGGTAACTAACGAACCCTACTATATTATACCAATACCGTTGGAATTTAACTGAGTGAAACAGAGCCCCGCGACCTCCCACAAGAATTATCGTTCCCCATGGCAACGTCCGTTGTTTAGCAGAGTGTACCACGAGCAGGAGAGGTTGGTGCAGACTCGAGAGTAGATGAAGCCTCGAGCAGAAATCTTATTTTACTTAGCTATCTGTCTATCCTAAACTATTTGTTACTCAATACCACGAAGAAATCCGTATATGTTTTAACCCAATAATTATAGGGTACTTCATATATACGTTATAAGTCTGACGGTGCTTGATTTAGAATAAGGTTAAACCTTTATCTATCAGTTATAGTTGATGATCCCTCTTGGACTGGATTTAACTTGACTGGGGCCATTCTGACTGGTCCTCAGCCATCTATATTTCATCATCATCTATTGTCTTCAGGACGGCGAAAGTCCTGTGCTGTTTATACCTGAACATTTTTGATATGTGAAGAGAATTCCTTTGAGCGAATTGTCCAGCCGGGAACTCTGAAAAATGTTTTCTTTTCTTCATCATTCATCATCTTGAATTCGACCTTCATAACACTGAGCATACTTGCCTTCAGAGCATCATGCGTAATTTTGTTCTTTAAGAATCATACGTATTGAAACTGTGTCAATGGATTCCAGTTTCTTAGTAGTTAATCCGTATGATTCAGAGGTGCTATTTCGTTGTATGTTGTCATATTACGATCTGATAATAAAAAACTTTAGATCATCTGTAAACTAAGTGTTAGGACTTTCTAAAGATCTCGCATAGTTAAAAGTAATCGAGGACTTTTCTTTGGCCGAAATAGGACTGCAGTTTGGTCTGAAGTTGATTTCAAATAGCGATGGGATATAGTGAATACTTGCAACTAGACAGCGTGCTTATTAGCTAAATGAACATCAATATAAAATGTACAAAAATTTATATTTCGACCATGTGCAATGCTCCTAACACTATAATAGAAACAATTCGAAAATCCAGATGGAAGCATCACCCAGTGGCAGATCACTTGTTGCTGGGGGCGTGACCGGCGCTCACCACGCCCCCCAACACCAGACCTCGTGGCTGCTGCGAGCAGCATCAGTCTTGCAACGGACGCCGCGCGGTATACACCTCAGCAGCAATGGCGCATTTCTTACGCTTCGACATGAGCTTTCTCTCCCCGGAACGCTGACGACTACTTAAACATAAGGTATGTTGATTTATTTCCTAGTTCTGATCATACAAATTCATACCTTCAGAAGAACTGAATAAATGTAAACGCATCATGATATTAAGTTTTCATAGATTTCTCCTACTTGCTTAGTAATTATTGCAAAGAATTACTAGAAAACCTTACATATTTTCTGAACCACTTACATGGCACGATATGACATAGTTATGTTGTGAGGATACGATATTATGTAACAAAGCTCTGCTCACTACCAAGGAAGCCTGAAACACACCGCGCTACTGACGGATTCATGCTTGGGTTATTATTCCGGGCAACCATGTAACATTTTGACTGCGTCTGACGTAGTTCGACATTACAACACACTTATAATAGACTAGCGGCCCGCCCCGGCTTCGCACGGGTGTAATTTTATTTTAAAACATGTTGAGATAAATTTATAATTTTATCTTTATAAAGAACAAAGGTATGTATTTTCTTTAAATTTTAAATCTGTACTTGGCAACTTATTTTTATCCTTTTTTATAACATATACATTTTTAT
>DWPT01000632.1:0-22535 GCA_018251895.1 Agathymus mariae mariae
AGCCGAATAATGGTACCATCGTAGCAGATAGACGGTAGTGCTTCATGGTCTACCTTGCTTAACATACGTGAGCTACCAATGAGAATCGCTTGGCATTTGGAAGGATTAACAGCAACCCCGTAACGATAAGACCATTCTTGTAGTGCGACTAAGTTTTGATTCAACTTATGGAAGGCTTGATGAAGATCGTTAATATCCGATTCTATATATAATTGAAGGTCATCTGCATAAAGATGGTACGAACAATCAAAAGAAGAAGTAATAGAATTGATAAACAATGAAAATAAAATAGGAGAGAGAATACCGCCTTGCGGTACGCCAGTCTTAATAT
Organism: Agathymus mariae mariae; assembly: GCA_018251895.1. Lineage (NCBI taxonomy): Eukaryota > Metazoa > Arthropoda > Insecta > Lepidoptera > Hesperiidae > Agathymus > Agathymus mariae. Next base: position 332 of record DWPT01000632.1, read on the forward strand.
CAGCCCACTCCGAATACGATTTACCGTCGCTGACCGCTTGCTGGCGACCACGAAGATAATTTGTAAACCACGTTTGGACCGAGATCGAAAATTTTAACTGCGACAGAACGGACATAAGGATATTGTGGTCGACAGTGTTAAAAGCATTGGAAAAGTCAACTAACACCAAAATTGTTAGTTTTTTCCTGTCTAATCCTCTTCGAATGTCATCTGTGACTTTTATCAAAGCTGTAGTGGTGCTGTGACCGGAACGAAACAATTTAACAATCGATTTAACAATCGATGCAGCACTTCTTTGTCAACAATATACTCTACAACAATATAGAACAGTGGGCAGCGACGACCAGCTACGAGTACGTCAATTTTGTGACATTAACAAGAGAATAATCGTAAAAGCTCTGATTCATTATAACATATAACTATGCTACTGCTAGGCTCGGGATTTATTTATAGTTCAAGAGGTAAATGCCACAATCAAACATGCTGGCCAAGCGTTGCTCATTGTTCTAATTGGCATTAATTCTTGTTATACGGTCTGTACAGCGACCGACGAAAATTTTTGGCATGAGGTAGTCAACGGGTTTTGCATATATATTTTACCTTAGCGTAGAAAAGTATCAAAAATGAGAGTAAATGTATATAAAAATTTAACCGGAAGCGCGTCTAATCTGATAGAATATTTATATTTTTTATATATTAATGTAAATTTTAATGTAGGTAAAACTGTTATCGGTACAGAGGTCAAAGTATGTTTTTTGGAATTTTTGACTGTTTATCTGACAGACGTCTGACCGGGTGTCATGCTGAAACCACTGAATAGATTTGAATGATACTTGGCATTTCAGTGGCTTATATTATAGGTCGTAATCTAGTATACTTTTTGGATCTGTTCCTACGGAATAGATAATAAAGTTAATATGGACTATTAAGCGGACAGTGAATAAAATTTTAAGTGCCTGGCGGCAGCTTCAATAATTCAGTGACAGATTTTTAAAACAATATTATTTTGGATCGTAATGTGAAGGTTTTCTGAAGCCAAGCGAGAGCATACTTGACAATGATCATTCCGCGTGTATACCACATGTAAAACAATCAATAGGTACTAGGTACATATAAGTCTGCGTTCGCCAGAACTCAGGATCAGAATTGTGTTTGTGCTCATGCCAAAATGACAAATTTTGAGAAATAATTATATTGAGGAGCTGATTTTATAATTGTGGGTGCGCGCGAACATACGGCTTGAATGTGCCAAATATAATATCATATTAAATCCTATTTATCGCGAGAGTAATAAATTAATTCATTGATAGTTCTTAAGTGGGAACGTAGTAGAGAACCGTACCAGCCACGTGTTCGGCCACCGTCGTGCGAGTACTGGACAGCGAGAGGCGTGTGGGCCTCTCCCAAGGGCTTGTACTCGCCGGCAGTATAAATAGATCTAGTTTGATTATTGTAACTGTTCTACTTAGTTTATAAGTAGCGTGGAATTAGCTACGAGTGCTCGGAGATGTTTTTTATATTGGAATGTGTAGAAATTGCAACGCAGATAGGTTATTCAATACTTGTAGGATTATAAATTATGTAGAAAGCATACATCATAGACATGTTTGGTAGGAACTGTACTTGGTAGCAATTCTCAAATAGTGAGAGTGAGGTAGTCACATTATATTTAATGGTAAAGTATTTTTTTTTTGACGTAAAAGGTTACGTCAGCATGATAATATATGCTCACATTAGGGTATTCTGTGTTGGTGTTCCAGTGCCAATAGATACAGAGGTTAAAGGTCAACTCGAGTGTTGGAAGTGCTCCTGTTGTTCGAAGGGTTCAGACTGCTATTCAATGATAACATTCGAATAACCAGCTCGGTCGCTTAGCTCGGTCGTTAGCTAATTATCGACAGAAGTTTATGTAACGAGTACTATGGTTAAGATAATGGTCTGGTAAAACATTTTTCGTCCGAGATTCTGACATACACTCCTGAATTGGCTCCTGTATCACCTCGATTATAATTATGTTGAATATTCTAAGTATGTATTTCTAATATATCGTAATAAGTTTACAAATATCATAGCAATTCAGCTGACGACAAGAACAATTATACATAATATCAAGGACTTATCAACCAGCTCCAATAAACTTCCAACCGTTAACCGGAGCAAGCGGAACTCACTAATGACCGGGTCCGGACGTGAGCAACCTGCCGACTTGTTCACATAGCATTCCAAGTTTATACGCTACTGGTATTTCGTGTTAAACAGTAATACTTATTGCCGTGAATCAATAGGACACATTATAACAAAGGTCTTTACAATTACAATGACAAAACATGGCCTTGTAGTTTTAAACCTAAACACTCGCTGGATCAACTCTATTAATCGGAAGAAATAATGGGATGCGATTATTTAACAAAGCGTAGTTCTAGACTTTTCTTAACTATGTATTTATCTTTGTAACACCTTATTAATTTTTTTGCATATAATTAAACTTGATATACAAGAATATTATTAGTCATGTTGAAGTAAACAAAGAATCTGCGAGGCCCAATAAATGAACCTAATCGATAATTTCGTACTTCAATTCCTTGTATTGGACCCTTCCATATTGGGAAAGTACGTTGAACTTACAGATATTATCAGGTCAGTTAAATGGTATAATTTTTACTTCGGTGTCTGTTGAAATTTTAATAATGACTTAATAAATTTTCATTGGGATTGATATAAATGGAATGTAAATTTAAGAAAACTAGGAAAGAAGTTAAATAGTTTTTTTTTACACAGAATAAGTTAATGCTCGACAACAATTCGACTTATAAAAGCAATTCACTCTCTTCTTGAAGACTGATTTTTTTTCATTTAATGATAAGAAGACAAAGTAATTATCAAAAAGTCTATTTATTTTGAAAAAAAAAAGGATGCACTTCGTTTGTAAAGTATATATAAAAAAAAATATTTAACTATCCTTGTTTTATGGATAGTTTGGAGAAACGTAGATGCAATAGTTATGTGTTGTATTGGAAATGGAGGATACTTTTTTAAGGTGCGTGCGTAAGTTTATCGTTGTATGTAGTACGTGCAGAAAATGGCGTTTATTACCGAATTACCTAAATAATTTTTAATTTGGATTTGAACATGACTTGACAATTTTGTTAGAAGCCACTTTTTGTTACAGTTTTGCCTCATTATTGCATTTTGTGATAGTATTTCCGACTTTCCTGTCAGTGTTAACCATGATTTACGACCGGTGAATAGCTCGGCTGCTGCGCGAGGCGGTGGAGCGAAAACGATCGAGATGAAACTGTGCACGAGCCGACCGCGACCGTCCTGCCTCTAATAGAAATGGACATAAGAATTCGTGACATGACGTTTCGAATTCATTTGATCATGATACTCTACAATTCTTCATAGATTACGTTGCAAACAGGGGATGAACTTCATTTTTCTTGATTCTTTTAATATAACAGGTTAATTCCATCGTCTTATTTTTTAATTCAGTACGATGTCTATGCTACTATATAAATCTGTAGTGCTACTATATAAATCTGTAGTGCTACTATATAAATCTGTAGTATCTCTCAGTATGTGTATCATTCCATTTTTGTCATATTTTTGTCAGAAAAAACAATCGTTTTATGACCCACTGACATCACTTTGACCATTTTGAAATTTATGACTGTCTTTGGGTATGTCCTGTTATAACCCTTGACCGGTGTTAATGAGAGAATTGGTATGTAGTGAAAACATGTGATACCGTAGATGAAAGGCTGTATAAAATATGAGTAAAACTAATGTGCCTAAGCAAAGCAAAAATATAGAATTTTTAATAATATAGTATGTATAATTAATTGTTCTACCTGAACTAAGTCGGCGGGGGGCCGCTAGTTAATAATTAGAATTAATATTGGTGTTTATAATTTTAAGCTATTTTGTAGTTCATACCTAATCTTATTTGAGGGATCTTTTTAAAACAAAACAAAATAGGTTTTTGTAAGGCCATGTTACAAAGAATTTAATTGAAATTATAAATGAAATAGGTGTGTAGGTAGGTAATTAAGGAAAAAAATACTTTTTCTATTACTTATATCTTTTTGGATTGTGTGTATTGAAAATGAAAACTATATTAAAAATCGAGTTAAAATTTTTATGTATTTGTTGATTATATTTCGAATCAAGGTTGCTGCATGATTAATTTAATCGAAAAAAATTCCGTTGATCAATCTCTGTCACATGATCAGATAATATGTACGGTTTATAAATTATGTATTTAAATACATAATTTATATCTATACAGGGGCTCATTCGCGACCAAAACGCTCGCCCACTGGACACCGCGAAAGGCATTAGGCGTTCGCCTTTTAAAGTAACCTGCACTTGCAGGTTAAATTTATATTTTTTTTTCATTTACCATGTGATGAGTCTTTGTTGCGAAGACTAAAATAAATATCGACACGTGAACTTCGTTATGAAGATGGAAATTATTTCGTCACCGATTTTTGATCAAACTTATTTTTTATAACTTACCACTATTATAGTTACTCTCATTACTCCATCCACCGTATCAGCTCAGTAGGTTGTCTGGAATAGATCGATAGTTAAGTGATAAGACCGGATGTTGCACTTAAAATATTGTATCTAAACTTCTCTTCTATTCTATATACTATTTTTTATGTACAATACAGAGAATTTTGTTGTTGTTGTTATTATGGACTTCAATACCCAACGGGTTTTCTTCCTACTAGATTCTAAGACCACTCCATATATTTGTATTTTATTTTCAAACTTTGTATTTCATATCAGATACATACGTCTCTCTGTGTGTTCTATCGTTACTATAAAGGTGAATGCTCCGAGGAACTGTTCGACTTGATGCCCACGTCACCGTTCCATTTTCGCACAACCCGCCAAAGTATGATCCATCCATATGACGGACATTCTTCCACGGTCCGACTGTCACGATATTTTTTGCCGGGCACATGCAAAATATGGAATTGATTTACTTCTGAGGTATTCCCGGGGCGCTAGGATATCGAGTTCTTCAAAAAACGTGTAATAAGAGCACATTAATTTTATTGACATATGCTTCAGTTGATTCGATGAAGAAGAACATAATGAAAAACCCATTCTGTCTCAGCTTTTAACGGCGTGTAATGTTTTTTTTACTGGGCCGGGCTGGTGGACCATAGTTTATGTCCCTTCTCATTATCAGAGGACATTGCAGACTAACGTTCGGATATTAATGAATTATTTTATCCGTATTCCATCAAAATCGCCTTAGGGTCATTGTTGGCACTACTTAGTTATCAACCTGTCCATCAGCAGCTAACGGAGTAGTCCACGTAATGTAACCGTTCAAAATGGGCAGTGTCTAACACCTAATTCCTATTCTGTATGAACTTTTTGGCCGTATTCGAGCGGCCTAGAACGAAAGTGTCGTAAGAGGCGACAGGAGCCTGCTTGGTTGTAGGGTTTCGCGTAAGGATAATAGTATCAATATTATTATTCATTAATATTGTCATTAATATTATCTTTCGTGAAGCCTGCCTGGCTAGCCACCACCCTCCTGCTTGAGTCAGCCGCCAAACGACTCGTCGTGCTCCGGCTGGGGGCCTAAGAGCCTGTACTTTTTTTCTTTCTTCGCTTTCTCGGCCGACAACGCATCAGTGACGTCTTTGACGGCACTCATGTCCACGGACGACGGTGAACACTTAACATCAGATGGCCCGTCTGCTCGTTTCTCGGCTATTATCATAAAATACCGAAATTTGCAATAAAGGAACTCAGACCAACGAAGTAAATAACATCGTAAAGTAATATTAAGTACCTAATGTTCAAATTTCAATATGTAAAAGAGCCTCGAATCTTGCACGCTGCCTTTGATTATACCTATAAAAAAAACTGTTTCTTCAACATAGCTTAGTTAAGATGTTATCATTGAGTATAAATAAGATTGTTGGTAAGTACAATTAATTATTTTAATAGAACCATCACCCTAGAACGCGTCACGTCTCACATCGCTGGCAGCGAGGTATGCGTACATCCTGATTTACATAATTGTTCTCAGGTATTCTTTGTGTTTGTGAGTCTTGTCTATATATTTCTATATACTGTGGGAATCCGAATATTGTACAAAAAAATTGCATAATGGTTGCTTAATTATATTTCAAACGTAATCTGTATGTGGGTTGAGAACTTCTTGGAATAAGTTAATAAAAAAGTTGCTACGATATTGTCTGTTTGTTTGCTGAAGACCAAAGAATTGATGAATTATTGGGTGTACTACACCCGTATCTCTGATAGTTTATTTCGTCACTAAAACAAAATATAAATCGGTAGACTTATCTCCCTCGACTTGTGACACTCAAACCTGACTAGGGTCCTAAAAGCTGTTTGCCGTACAATGTGTAGACTGCGAACAGTCCAAACCATTATAGTTATAGAATACTTCTAAATATTGTTAAATATATGGGTGATGGTCTTCGACACTTAGACCTTATTCAAATGTAACGCTGATCCAGGTGAAATTTATGATGAAACTATAAACGTGTGTATGTATTTAGTAGTGTATTATTAATCTACCTCGGCGTGAACACCCGACTTCAGTCCTATAGTAATTCCATTGGTAACAAATACAGGACTGGATGAGACGTTCGCATCAAATGTAACGGACAAGAAAATTTTTTAACTCAAAATAATGTAAAATAATTGTACCCATATACTTGACAATTACAATTATTACAATTTTTATTTACTATCCACAATGTTGTATATTTTAAGATTTTACTCCGTCTACCCTCGTGTCCAATCCACTTTGCGCAGTAGCGCTACATCACGTATACACTACAACTAGCATAGTTGTCCACCTTGCTAAACTACGGATCAAACTAACCACTTTGTACCACTCAGTTCAGTCCCGACGGCTCTCGCGCATGGTAATTGAGTTCTGTACTAACATGGCTAACTGCCACCGCCCTTCTTTTATCAACCATTAAATGATTGTAACACATTTCTATAGCAGTGTCAGCGTGTCATTGAACTAACAGTTTGGTTACTTTTTTGGTTAGCAAAGTGTTGGTGATGTTACAGATATGCATGTACGGTTTTGACCAACTACCGTCACAATCCGTTTGCTCGTTTGCACTGTAACAATATAAATTTCTTTATTTTTTAATGTAGTATATACATATAATGAAATTGTAAATTATCGCTTTCTGTACATTAAGGATAGTTGAGAGAAATTACTATTATGGGACCTTTAATAATGCAATAGAACCCGAAATAATAGTTGTTAGAATTTTTGTCTTTTTGTCTGTACGTTTGTGCCCGTTAATCAAAGAAACGGCTTAACCGTGTACTTTATGGTTTCCACTGATGTATTGCAGTAAGGAACACTTAATATTTAAAGTTCGTTTCATTGCAATCTGTCTATGAATAAAAAGGGTGTAAAATAATATTCTAATTTATAATTCATAGAACGAGAAAAACACATTCCCAAAACAATGCAAGTGCTATTTTTAAGGGGAAGGCGTAGTCTTCCCGAAGCTAAACGAGGGCGGTTTGCTAGTGTACTGTATGTAGCATTTAAGTCGAAAGTATTTGAGTCGTAGTAGAAGAGACGGGAAATTTACATTCCTTATCAATTAATATCTCAGTAAGTGATAGATGCCGGCAGAACAATCATTGTTTTTATGTGATTTATCCTTCTCTTACTTTTGTTCTGTTGACTAAAATCCCGTTTGCCGAAATGACTAACGGAATAAGCCAGGAGGAAACGGCATCGTGTTATTTATCGGTACCTAGATGCCTTATGATCACAACCATTCATGCTCATGCAGTTGATACCAGTTCCCATGCGTTTCTCTCTAACAATGTAACTTCATGACTGCCATTCACATTGGTTTCTCTCCATTACATGCCAAGCTCCCATTGATTTCTTACGTCGTTAAAAAACAATATAATTGAAATGTTTGAATACTCATCATTATTAGAGTTACATCAAGGTTTAAAAAATTGTACAATACATATGTACATAGCTTGTTGTGAGTGTTTGTGTATGAAGTAGGGAGCACAGCCCAAGGAACTCCTTCATACAGTCTGCCAACGGCGACGTTTACTAAAAGTCGACCGAGCTTTGTCGGAACTGCTTTTGAGTTTCGGGAAGAACAGTGAGTGTAGGCCCATAATAAAATGCAGCAACCAAACCAAATCAAATTTTAAATAAATAGATTATTTATATATAATAATTGATTTCATTGCCTTATATTATTATTGGGTACATAATTGATAATATGATATGATGTGATGTCATATTTAGCAGTTCATATGGATCAAAAAAATTACATTTAGAAGAAAAAAAAAACTCACCGTCCTCTTGTAATGTATGACACTGTTGTATTGCCTACAGGACTAGTTTTCAGAATGTCAGAAGTGAGCAAAACTGTATATTTAATCATTTATATAATTTTAATATTTCCTTATTATAAGTAACATGTAAGGTCCAAGTCCACGTGATGGTAAGTGGAGATGTGGTCCGGGATCGTAAAATATATTAAGTTAAAGTCTCCAAAGAAAAATATAGTAAATTCTGCCCTTGAAAGTGTAATGTGAGCGATGTTATAATTAGATGGTGTATCATTAAAAATAAGCTTTGCTGTGCTCGACTCAGATGATATCCTGTGTATAATTTGGAAATGCATATGTATTATTATGTACTTAACAGCTCTGAGTAGCAAATTATTGTAAGCGGCAATAATAAAATGGGCATGTCGCAATTATAGCCATTGTATGGTAATTAGATTCACACGGCTGTTAAAAGTTTATAATTAAGGAGCAGGCAACGGGTTTGATTTAAACAAAGGGATATTTATTTTCCAGCACACTGACAGATGCATAATAATGTTTTTATAATATAATATATATCCAACACCTAGCAATTCCTTATTGTGTTTTGTTCGTATAAGAGTTTTATCCGCACAGATCATTATTCTATTGTGATCCTCTGAGGGTTAAATTTGGATTATTTTTCCCAACAGTTGTTTTGATGCTCATTATTTCTGTTCCTTGTTGCTTTCTAGGTAAGTAAATAAACTATCAAACATCTTCGGTCTAATATACTTATGCCGCAGGTGACATGTAGGTACCCGCTTTACACACAGGACATATAACTACGACCAACGAGCATATACAGTATCAGTCGCGTTAATGTCAGTCCCGTCCGGAATCGACTTCAAGGCCATTCGCTCGGCAGGCAGAGTCAATAACGATGGGATAGTTATAGATCGTCTAATGGACATTGGTAGTCACGGTCACGCCCACCTGTGGATATCCTTAATTCACAATAATTTGTAATTCTATCGCAGTTTACTTATTTATGATAGTTATCTTGTTCAAAATTCAACGTTTAACAATGTTTTTTTTTTCAAAGTATATTATGTGTTAATAATAATTTACCTATAATAACTTTTTTTTGTATTATTATTTATTTTATTAAATTAAATTGTATGTCGTTGTATGTTCATATATCTCATTGACTTGTAACATTTAATATTTATTGGTACTTGTATTCCACAATGAAGATTGATTGTTTCATTGATTTAATGCGGGTCGAACGTCAGTCACACAGACACAGGATACTCAAGTGCGCATCCTGCACAAAGTTATTTTAATTACAAATCAATTATCACTTACATCGATGAACGACAACATCATTATAAAAACTTGCGTGCTTGAGAGTTCTTCATAATGATATCAAAGGTGTGTGAAATCTATCAATCCACATTTGACTAGCGTGGCGGACCATGGTCATAACCTCTCCCATTCTATTGCGAGATTAGATCCGAGCCCCGCAGTGAGGCGATATTTGTTCCTAACTAGTCATCTAATTTTTAAATCAGTACTTTGGTTATAACCATCCATGTATGTATAATTCCATGATTGTGTGCGTAATATTGAATTGCGAGCTATAATTTTTACTAGAAAGTACCTGTGTGTACCGGTCATTAGTGTTCAATGTCTTCAAATGGGCGGTCTGTAGCCACAACGTCCTGACGTGGAATGCCGGTCTGAGACTGCGAATGTTACGCTCTGAGAATTTTACCCACACATGGTTATTTGTGGTTGAAATCTATAAAGTGAAACTCTAATAAATTAAATTAAAATTTTGCCACGTACATGTAAACTGAGGAACTAGTTTCCTTCCAAGTGTTCCCGGAACATTTCTGTTTCTGCTTTTTCTGTTTAGACCACAATTTCAATTTAAAAAGTCATCATTATTGTACAAGTTACACTATTATCATTATAAAGACGTCGTCTATCTTCTTATTATCATAGAAGCATCCTCAATTCATATAATCTTCATTTTATTTCTTCATTGCATTTCAACATTCTTGGAATTCTTATTCTCTCCATTCCAATAGATTGCTCTGGTTCATGTCAACTTCGATATGAAGCAATGCGTTTCTTTATGTTCTGCTTTTCGTTACTGCATCGCTACTGATGAGTTCCTACGGCGATGTCATTTCGGACGTGCAGCGCGCCAAAGCTATTTTAATTCAAGGCGCAATTTTCGTTGTAAAATGTATTCTTGGGACGTTGTGTAATTAAATACTCGTTCAGTTAGTTTTGTTACTACCTGAACATAGTTCTAGGTAAGCATCGGTTTGTTAAGGGTTTTTGTCGGTAATTGTCTTTGTAGTTCTTGTTGAGATTAGATTAATATAGTGTGAGGTTTTCTTATTATATATATCTTCGCCAAAGTCTTAGCGAGCCTCCACATGACGTGTCAAACACAATTTAAATGTGTCATTCTATAAATGTTTATCGAATCATTGAATTTTCAAGGCTATAGTTATCACTGATTTGTTTAAGTTTATAAAAATGATCGTAACTCATAATTATTAATCTAGATCAAAGTCTAAATTCATTGCATAATTAAAAATGTTATACAATACTAGCAAAACTTGGTATACATCGTTCTTTTTATTTACTTACGAATACATATTTGCGGAAGTGGTGAGTGTTAGTTCTGCCTGCTGGTATATGTAATACTTTAGTAGTAGGTTGACGTGGGTAGTTGTAAGGGCTGCTGAGTTTTATGTTACTTATTGTTAGTAACTCCCTATACGCTATATCTGTAGATAAGAGTTTTTTGAGAAAGGCAAGATGAAATAGTAGGCGGCGATTATGAAGCGAAATCATTCCAAAGTGGCTTAGACGTAGACAGTATGTGGCTTTGTGAGAGATACCAGTAGTTCGGAATATTAGGTGTTTTGTGAAATATCTTTATATATTTTTTCAAAGTAACGAAAATGTGAATACTTTCCATGCGCTGTGAGTTGAATATTGTGGACCACCGATGTAAATTCAAGTTTGCTTCGGATCATTGAGTTAAATAGCATAATATTTTTTTTTTTAGGATTTTGCAAAACCTATCTATTTTATTTCGTATTCCTTTTAAGGAAACTCAACATTTTAGCAGCTTTCTTGACAACAATATCATCAAGATCAAGTTTTTCATTGACTTCTTGTAATTTTGATGTTGAAAGATTTTTTTCTTATGTACTTAATGATTATTATGTAAATTATCTAATGTAATTTCTTCGTGTTCATAACCAAATCGTTTATATTGCACCACATATTCATTCGACTGAGATAATTTTGAATTATCTAGAATTCTTCAGTAGAGTAAACAGTTCGGTATATTTTAAAATCATCAGCAAAAAGCGAGAAGCTATAAATCGATATTATAATATCATTTACGAAACTGGAAAAGAGAACAGGGCCTAACATGGATCTTTGACGCACCCCTGATTCAGTAATATAATCTCGTAATCTGTAACCGCTGAGTACATTACATTACTTCCAGTTGTTTTATAATTTGTTCGTAATTACAAGAGGTATATATGCAAGTTTAAAAGATCATAAATAATTTAAATTTTAATCCCACTTAACGATTCTTAATTACGTTTGTAATTAATACGGAGAGAATTAATGAGTACGGTGGCCGATAATCTCGACATAACAATTTCAAGAGCGGATTTCCTATTAAAAGTTAAAGTGAGTTTTTTCTTGATATTTGGGTTCGGTGTAATTTATTTAATGATATCGAAATACCACATTGACGACATGTAATCGTTGGTTTCCGGTGGAAATCACATTCTTCTGCAAGATACAAGTGTTCAGTGTTCAGAGAAGCACCATTACTGCACCATGATGCATCAGTGCGAATAAGTGAAGAAGTTATTGCGCATTCCAATGAATATCCAAAGCAAACCGAAAACCTCCGATAACTACGTTTGCTATCTAGCCATAATAATCGGAATCGGTTGCTCAAAGTACCGTCCTGAACACGGAATAACTTATTAAATCTCAACTCATTCAATTGCAAGAGTTCCAATCAGTACTTGACCAGTCTGGTGGACCTTAACCACCCTTATTGTGAGAGGAGTTTAGAATCCAGCATCACAACAATCACAGCTTGTAACAATAATGGATTGTGACCACTTAATGAAACAACTATGCATTTTTTATTAATATGGAAATGTTAAACGCACAATCCAATTATCATTAACTACGCGGCAATGGTTCTATGTGAAGTCGATAGGTGATACATTACTTCGGAGGGCTACGATGGGAAGGCTCATTTGTGAAGATCGTTTTCTTTGGCACTAATAATCTTCAATAAAATTAACGATTGATACTCGAAGATCATCTGATGACGCTGCCTGATGTGCTAGTTGGGGAAAACAAATTTGTTCTCGTTCATTAGATGTTCTATGTCTCATTTGTGTTTGTCCATGCCACTTACAATACAAGGGCACCTGGTGCGGAGTGTGAGTGTGCGAGCGTTTATTTAGTACAAAGCATTAATCGAAACAAATGTCTTCATTTTATGCAACTACAACGTTCGCTTATAAGGAAGTCCGTCTACAGTAGGTGATTGTCCTAAAGGTTTGTTATTGTACGAGTTCCTATTTGCATTCCACGGCGGCTCGTAAAACGCAAACAATGGGCGATGGATGCTAGGGTTCACTTCCTGCAATATTCCTGCCCATTCAATTAATTACCCGCAAATGACGCGTGAGGGTTTTCGAAAAACCCAATTCCCGTTTCCCATACTGAAGTACTTGCGGAAGTACATGCTTGATGATTTTTAACGACATTTATGGTGTTAAGTACTTCAGGGAACCCTAATTTATTACCTACTTTAAATTGCATATAAATTTGGGTTTTAAAAACGTTGAAGAAGAAAGATTGTAGTATATTGGCTACAATTATCGTTGTTCTGAGCCGGTTCTTTATTTCTTTTATTGGAATATTGTAAAATTTTTTGTTCACCTCCGGGTTTTATTCTAAAATTACTGACCTCATTTTGACATGTTTAAGTGATAGTTGACAAAGGTCTGGGAATAATAAAGAGGTAAGTTTTTACTCCAGTAAAACTGCACTCACCTCAGTTAATATGGTTTACGTGTGACACGAACTTTAAATAAGTTTCGTTGTATTCTAGATCAATGCACATTTCCCGCAGCATATAAACACTATGTACTAAAACTGCCTTTTATATCTCAATTTAGTAAGAGAATGCAAATTATATTCAGTAAATGATTGTTAATAACTAATTAATTACTAACAATAACAACAATAGTTTAATGACGAGTGATAGTTTTAATTAATAATGACTGAAATAAGTTTGAATGGCATTTTAGGCATTTCAAGAGTCTGCTATCGCTATTGTTGCCCTACAATTGCTATCAACACTTGGTCAAATCGAAGGTGTACAAAAAACCCAACAATAAGTATGTGTTGAGGTTCACACACGGCCTAAGTGTATCACGCGACTAACATTGCCATGTCAATAACGGTTCTAAGATCCAACGCCTAGCTATTGTCTTCTGTTGGTAGACAAGCCATTCAGTTTGGGTGCTGTGGTATGTCAAAATGATCCAGTTGCTTTTATCAGCCTATTTTCTTGTTGAATCGACCTGGCATGTCTCTCCTGTGTAATGTGTAACTAAGGACAAATTAAATTGTTTATATAAGTGTGTATATAAGAGTACAATAGCATGGGAATTTTTGTATTAGTAGTAGACAAATATGCAAATGAGATATTTAATGATAATCTCTAACTCTACCAATAAACAACGCCAATAAAGTTATGTCGTCAATGCGTTGCCTATACCTAAAGGAAACGGGCAAAATGGTTGCCATCTCCGATACTGCTACCGAAGCATTTAAACCATTTCACTACATGAGTAGTAACTTGTCAGACAGAACTATAATTCCAAGTTTGGCTTCAAGCGACACTTGCTTTTGGCTCCATCACAAAATTTGAAAACCATGCTTTGGTCAGTATGCTGATACGTAAGCGGTGTCTGAATGGAAATTATTACAGTCGGGTTATCGTTACTGTCGCCAAGAAGAAAACAGAAAATTTTGCAAAATAAATGAAATAAAATTTCTCCCGACTCAAAATTTCACTGATAAATTTAAATTTTGATATACGTATCGCGTACGTCATATATAAGAAAATCCAGGAATAGCCCTCTGATATTAGAAAGTCGTGGTTTTGAAAAAAAATTACAACTCAAACTATCCATACTTAATGGAAAAAACTTCCAACAAAACCGGAGCATTCAATGATTTATCTTATTTTACAGAAAAATATTTCTGAATACATTTTCAGTACCATATCTTATCCCACTTGACTCCGATCCGAGTCCGAGCTATATCATCTTTCTCGATTTTAATTTGATTCCTAAGATAACTAAATAAAGTTTCCTCTTAATACGTCGGTTGAAGGACGTTCAAGGGACGTTTGATACAAAAAATCCCTTATTCTTAGAAGCCGCCCCTATAAGTCTTAAGGTATGCTAAAAGAATTAATTACAGTACTGATCGGATATAAATAAAGAGAACAGGTTTGGCTTGTCGGAGGACGAGATCTTGATGGACATCTGTTTGAATGCCTTAGGATAGGCACATACGAGTATATTATCTTTCGAGTTTTATCAAAATTGATTCTCTTCGTACGGGGCAGGAGAACAATCATATAACATAAACTATTTGTAAATAAGATGCTTTAAACAATTTTCTTGTTGTTGTTTAATTTAAAAAAGTATCCGATGCGATTGATAGAATCAGTTCTCAAAAGTACCAATTTCGACAAAATTATGTATTGTAACAAAGGTTCGAGAATGTTCTGATGCCAAAAAAAACCGGCATACCTATTAGAAGTGCTTGGAGTTTAGGTGACTGTGACCCTTATATTTTGTATACAAGGCCGAATATTTATGTATAGTACACAAGTTTTTTTTATTACCTGCATCATCTATGGTTTTCCGAGGATTATTGAATTGACAAGAAAGGCGTAAAGAGTTCCGGAAAACCCCGTAAGCAGTATAACTAGAGGGCAGGGCCGCTCGCGGAGATTCGGTTTTCGAATAATATACATGATGAATACATGCGATCTACGAGAGTGCGACAGCGACTCTGTGTGCGTGGTTGACCGCGTAATAGTATTATCTTAATCTATAAAGAAAATCTCGGCGAAAGTTAGAATATTTGAAGGGTTCTTATACTGACGGCCCCGTAACTTAAGTTTTTAGAGACTACCTGACAGCGAGCCCGAGTAATTGTACTTATCGAAGCAGCCGTTATCTAGTCATAGGTATTTGTAATGTTATATTTGTGTATGTCCACGCCGCCCGCAACATAGAGAATCGTGAGTGAGAGTGAGTGTGAACGTTTAACGTTAAATATTATAAATCTACAATTAGACGACGGTAGTAGTAGAAGTAGATTGATTCGGATCTTACAGTTTTTATTTTCAATCATATATATTAATAACACAATATTGGGAACTTGCTAATCGTTGGCAAACGCCTGTGGTATCGAGCCCCAAAGAGGAGGTCCTGAGTCTGCCCTTTTTTTAAATTATTATTGAAATTAAATGTTGTTTAGTGAGCACCTATCCTAATCGAACCTGGAACGGTTGTACAACCGGAGCATTTGAGGAATGTACGCAAGCTTTACCAGTAACACGCAGTTGTAAGTTGCCAATGAAACTTCTAACAGGCTATATTCACTCGTTTTAACTGTCACCCGAAGCGCTATGGCCACCTTTTTACATTTATCGAATGTGTCTTAAATATATAGCCAATAGGGGAGCGACAGAGTGTTATGCGCTTTCTCCTTAATTACATCAAATTCAATAAACGTTAGTATAGTGATATTCATGTGTTATTTTTCTATTTCTTCTAATTTATAATTTGATTATGAAGAATAAGAAAATGTCACTAAAACCCTCGAGGTTGCTCAGAAATATTCTGTAAAAGCAGTTCCAGTTTATGTTTCTACGAGTTAAAGTTAAGACAGCTTAAGGCCGGATTACTCTGTCGTCTACTCAAGGTCCCTACAGTATTGCTCAACAAGCAATGAACTATTGAAGTATTTAATTAGTATCTTCATGCGTTAGTCTAGCTCATCTTCAGCGCAACGTTATAAAATTATACTTGACATTTAATTTGCAATAGGTTCCCAGTGTCCGATTAAATGTTAGTTTTTTGACAATGCAAGGCCCAACACTGATCCAAATGTACACAGATATCAAAACCAGACTGAAACCGGACAGGTCATTAATGGAAGCAGCAAAAAATACCCCAAATATATACATAATGTTATTCATCTGATCCCAATCAGTCCACGGAAACGGAAATACCAACAACATTTGGAATAATTTTAATATTAAACGTGTATTTGGGCACCGTTTGCTCGGACCATCTCTGAATCTTTCCAAAATGAAACCCACATCGATTAACAGCTCCAGCTTTACCAAATATAAAATTCAAAATGAGTAAATGAAACGTCACGCCAGTTTATTTAACTTATTCTGAACGGTATTTGGAGCCTTATTAACCAGTAGTTTTTGAACCAGTCGCTAAAAAAGTGATCATCCACATTCTATGGAGGTCCAGTACTGCTCGTAAATTTACACTCTAGACCTATGTTATCTCTCCTGGTGCACATTATCCGATCTTAAGCCATCCTGATGAATGGAGTGGATACACGCTGAGTTTGTTTAATTACCAATCCTCCGTGCTGGGCCCATATTATGTTCCCCTCGCAAAAGCGACTTCATCCTTCGGAGTTTCCTTTCACATCACATGATTCTTGGATTCGTTGTCACTTCAGCAGCATGATTGATAAGCTGTAACGGTAACTGTTGTTTATCTGCAGATCATCTCAAAATCGGCTTCGAAAATTATAAATAATATATGGAGCTATAAAAAATCTAAATGCATTGTATAAGTATTGCTATGCGCCCTAAGTTTTTATAGTGATTGTTAATGTGATTGTGTCCATTCGAGACTGGTTCTTCCAGCCAGACCTTCCTCTTGACATCCCTAATTAAAAGTGAAAGGCCTGTCGATACCAATATTGTTTTCACATCGAGATCGTTGACGACGGACAGTCAGATGAACAAATGTTTTCTGACTTATATAAAAGAACCCATCTGGTAATTCTTTTATAAAAGTGAGAGAGAACATAAAGAGTTTTTAAGTAGTTAGCCAAAAAAAGAGCTGGCGATCTACCTGAATACATGTTATCATCGACACCCTTGGATGGAATCCCATCAACCTTAAAGGTGGATCAAAAAATTTCGATCATTTTTTTTACTCGAAAAAATTTATTGACATAAAATTCTTGTAATTTTACAAACGGCGTCGCCCCGTTCATAATTTCTATCTTGAGTCCCCTCTAGAGAAGAAGCGACAAAAAGCTCCAAGGAAAAAGATTTAAAATTTTTTAAATTAATTGTGATCATTTTATAAATACATAAAAAAATATTTCAAGAACGCCTCTGAATTTGCAATATGGCCGTCATTTATAACTCCGATATTAGTTTTTAACTATCTATTAATATTGAAATGTAGATAACATAAAAATAATTCAAATGCGTGTTTCAATGTGTTAATTTTTTTTGTGATGATCTTCTCCGTTCACTTATTTGTCTTCTGGTTAGTATTATTAAAACAAGTTCCGAGTTAGTTTGACCTCAAAAAGTAAAACGTTTCGCTGTTGTTTAACGAGTCTGGTCAAAACTTACCAGCGCAATAGTTCTTGTGGAAAGAGTAGCAATGTGAAGTTCGTTCTAGATGTAATTGTTTTGCAATACAAACTATCACCCCATTGATCACCGTCTATTGGATTAATTATTATTTCTGAACCATTACGATTCGATCCTTACTTAGTCCTGCTTTATTTTGGCAATCATGGTCCTCGCATTCATTCTCAAGTCTCAGCATCCTATTGAAACAATTGTTGATCGTTTTAAAAATAGCCATTTTGTTTTATTTTTTCGTGATTACTCGCTATGATCAAATCTTTCTTGTGAATCGCTGTTGATGAAAATCGTATGAAAATCTGTGTAATCGTTTTTCAGACTATACGTTCAGATAGACAAGCGGACGCTTATAAGTATGCAGTGATCATGATTTCATATCCGAATTGGATTATCGACTGTAGGCACTATTCCAGCTTGTAGATGGAAGTTGTTTGTCATTCGGGGAATAAAACTTATCAAATTTATTTTTCCGTAAAATAGCCTTTATTGCTTTCCACTTAAGACTTCACGCTATTAAGGCTACGTAATGAACCATTTTAATTCGGTCGATTGCTGCGCTATATTAAACTTTACGCAGAAGCGTGTGGGGTTGGTATTAGTGAATGGCGCGGTGGTCGGTAGTAACGTCCTGTGGCGCAGGCACGGATGTGGTATCGGCATTAAAACTATAACCAATGGGAAGCAATCGACTCGTATTACGTTATTTCGAGTCATCAATAGTTTGAGATTTACACACAAACAATATTATATAAAATTTAATAAGATTTAGTTTTACTTCGCAATCAAATTGTCATGTTAGTTAACAAAACTAAGCTGTCGATTTACGGACACATCTAGTTTCTTGTTACTAGGATTTTCTTGCAGACGCATCTTTATGCATAAATGGTCGTCTGTCTGTAACTGATCGTGTGACGTGATCAATTTATTTTATGAGATAATTTTATCTCGAAAAATATTACCTTTTATATCAACTTCAGTTATCCTAATATTTGATTACGAATAATAAATTATAAATAAATCATACACAGACCTAAAACAATCTGAAATCATTCAAATATTAACAATATTCTTCAAATAATATTAAGTTCTAGCGGTTTTACACTCCGTTGACGACGCAAAACGTTCGCATTGCAAAATATGCTGTTTCAATGTTAAATACTCATTCAATTGAGAATATATATAAATGGTGTTTGAACATGTTTATCTGTAGATAACAAACAAATTTCTTAATTTTCCAGAAGGTAAAACGCAAAAACATCGTCACAATCATCCTTTACGCCCGATCTATTCTCATAATCCGAAGGTTCGGGCTTTGAGACCGAGTCCAGCACGTGGGTAAAGTGCGGTAACAACCATTACTAGTCCCACAGTTGGGGTTGGATCTGCTGAAATCTTTTTTATGAATTGCCATCAAACAAATGTAGGGACAAATTAATAGAGAGCGGTCACGACTGCCCATAGATTTCCACAGTCGGCCAAGAACGAAGGAAGGAATCTATTCACATATCGTAATTGGATTAATAACGAGTATCGGGTTCAAATGCAAGTGCTATTTTTCGAAGTTCTAATTCGAAAACACATAGTTCCCTACTTGTATGTAAAGTGAATGAAAAATATATATTGATTAATTACTTGTAATTTGTGCTGGTGGTCATATCTATAAATAAATAACAAATCTACACTTACCTTATGTTCAATGTTCTACAGCTTTTTTGCGTTGTTCTTCTATAAAAACTTACTCCCACTGATAGCTTTTATATTTGAAAGGGTACGTAGGTATCGTACTTAAGATGTTACTTAAATACAACTTGTCAGGTAGTGGGTGTTTCGGTGTGTTAAGGGCTCCCACCTGCTACGGCAACAAATAACGAGACTGTATAATAATTAGTCCCCAAACAGCACCATTGTTTGTCACCTTTCGACAGAACAGTCGCGACCGCCGCTCGGCCACCACGCGTAGCATCTGCATCGATCAAACGCTCTCACTGACACGAGTTCGATATTTGAATCGTATTTTTTTTTATAATTAAAGGGATATTTATGTTTAAATTTTGTAAGTTATTCGATTTTTTTTTATGTATTTTTTTATAAAGCGCATAATTCAATATTAACGTTTTTCGATTAGTAGATTTTGTCATTAGCGTAATTATAACAATCTAATGTTTCTCATAGTTGACAGTGTGTAATTTGAATAAGGACAAAGGACCGTGTCAAAATTAAATCTTTTATTCTATTATAATTGTAATTAACTCTATATCGTTCAGTTTCAACGATACGATTATTCTAATTTAGAATCTTATATAGTTTTTTCAGTGTGGTTTAAGTTTATTAATTTTTTTTTAAGTGCGTATTCGAATAACAAGTTCCAAATTAGAATTGGAAGTGAATCTCGATCTGAACCTTGACAAATCGATACATCGGATCGTAGTGGTGTGCGTGTGAAGAATTTTTTGAGTAAACTGAAATGACCCCGGTGGGACTTCTGTTCAAAGTGAACAGGTGAGTTAGCGCACATCTGTGAAGTGTCTACGCATTTGTATGCGTTTAGTTGCATACCTCGAATTGTATTTATGGTTAAGTGAATACAGTTCGTGTCAAACATTTCTGAAGGCGTTAGTATTCTATTTTTGCGCTCGTTGTTTGTAGGAATACAAGATGAATATTATTATGTGTTCAATTGTGTTCACAGGTGTTTTAAGCAAGTGTTGCAGTACTTTATTGATGTGGGGGTGCAATAATATGTAATAGTCCAACATTGCAATATCTAATCTCATTGATATAGACGAAGGTGATGACTACAGTTTTTAAATCAATTTTAGTTTTAATTGCAAGGTTGCTTGAAGCACCGTTCTTCACGGCTAGATCACATTATTGTTTTGTTCATATTTTGTACACATAAACTATTTAAGATCACATGAAAATTACCGGAACATCTGCCACTTTTACTAGGGCTTCCCATTCTACTTCCGGCCAAGGTTAAAGTTAAATATTCTGTTGCAACGGAACTCGAATGTATTATATTTGTATTTCATTACCACTGTTTGTCAGTATGTAAACGATTTTTTCCATCCTTGAAACCAAGCAAACTTCACTTTTTGTTAGACTTGGTAAGCGACAGATCGTAATGTCGCTTTGGGGTCGCTTTGTTGTGCACTAATCAGCTTTATCCTTATATGCAGTGGTGGGATTTTTTTTAAACTGACAAACCTACCTACCATGTATTAAGATTACATCACAGATTATATATACTGTCTGGATTATATACAGTATGTACTGTTATTATACATCAAATTAAAGTCACTTCCAATATCCTGATATCTGAATTAATATTTAAAATATATAAATGTTAAAAATAAAGTTCAAACAATTAATTAAAATAAGTTTCTACATATAATCAGACACCTGTGGTGTATTACCCACGATGCTGGTGTTTCCTCGCCGTGTACTCTAAGCGAGAAAGCTTCCAACTCTCGGTTCCCATGCCTAATTTTTAGCTGTTTTTTTTTTATAAGATACTGTGCGACAGGTCACCAAGGGCTCCAGTTTTGACTCCGATAGCTTTGTAAAATTATCCGAGACCGAGACTCCCGTATTTCTGATGTTTATTATTTTCTGCAGTTTCCACACATATACGAGTATGTTCTTAGTTTTTAATTCCTGGTCGGATGCTCGTCGTTGGGAGCTTCTGTTGTATATTGTTGTAGATGACCACTTACAATGTCCGGTGTGTGCTGGTTACCGTTTTTAGTTGGTTAGATTTAGACAGTACCTACGTATTATTTGAAACCGGACGTACTGTTTACTCTTGAGGGTGGCTGTAACACCTCATTTGTAGACGTCGTGTTTTCTCTTGTTTAGTTCGTTTCGAAGAATATTGTTTTTATATGAATTAGATAAACTAAAATAAAAGGGAACTCTGTAATGGCAAAGATTTTAAACGGAGTCAGTAAAAAATTGTAAAAGAAACGGGTCTGATTATGTTGGTCGGGCTGATACCGAGCGCCCACTCCCGGCCGCTGTCCCACTACTGCCCGGCACGGAGACTTTTGGCTGCTGGGTTTCCCCCCTGGCCCGGTTCGCCCCTCC
>DWPT01000633.1:0-22535 GCA_018251895.1 Agathymus mariae mariae
TGGCTCTCAAGTCCCCAGCCGGAACACGACGAGTCGTTTGACGGCTGACTCAAGCAGGAGGGTGGTAGCTAGCCAGGCTGGCTTCACGAAAAGATAATAATACCAATAATGATATTAACGACTTAATAATAATACTGATAATATAAACTTTACGCAAAGCCCCAAGCAGGCTGGCTTCTGTCGCCTGTTACGGCACCCTGTTCTGCCAGCATGAGATTGGAGGGAGTATTCTAGGCTGCTCCAATATGGCCGAATTGGATGGCCTAGAATACTGCGGGATTCATTTCAATCCAGTACGTATGAATGTACTCGTTCATGATGATAAGTCATTTTATTTACCTTCCTAGTTACAAAACTTCTATAATCAAGCTTCCTTCTTGTCTGGAAATGTTATTAATGTTACAGATTTCAACTAGCGATGGTGAACTACCATCGTATGGTATATCTACTCAGATATCGGCTAATGACAAAAATATATACTTATATAATCATACTCTCTCTGTCTGTTTGGCCAACTTGTTGATTTAGAAAGAAAAATTTGTAAAAAATTTAAGTTTTTCATATAGTTATAGTTTCATAAGTTTTTCATTAGTCACGCTATTTATTTGAACAATACATGACAAGTATACCTTCATCTGGAATAATTTACCTTTCAAATGGTAAAATGATGTTTCGAATTGGTACCATTGACCAGGAGATTGCCCTCTGAATACATACAAACTTATAATCGATAATTCGCTCTCCATTTATTATATATAAAGTATAGATTCGCTGCTAAATATAATTATTTTAGCTTTTAGAAAAAAAGTTGCACATTTCACCCTAATATACAAATATTAATTTACTTACTTATTTTCACTGAACAAAAGTTCTAAATTTAAATTCACATCACACTGTTATACGCACGTGATATTAAACTTTTACTTTGTATAATTCATGGTGTGAATAAAATTAAAAAACCGTTTAGATATCATCATAAATACGGTCTCTTACTGACTTAAATATAATGAATATAAAAGTTTCTCTTGCTTCTCAACGACAACATTCAGCCTTGTTTACGGCCGCGCTATAAACATGTTTAATAAACAAACCATTTAAACCGCTCATACGCGATAATTTAAAAACCCATTCGTCACAAAAAATTACGTTATAACAAAAAATTGTTGTCATTTACCGTTAAAGGTAAAATAAGATAATTAAGGAAAGTTATTCTTTTTTAATTCAAAATTGAACAGCAAAGCCAACGTTTATACTCTGTAATGGTAAATTGTTAACTTTAGAATTTAAATTGTGACGCTCAGAAGTGGCAGTACTTGTAGCTATTGCTTTGTATATTTTTCAGCAGCTTGTATCACGAGTAGGAGAGATGAGGTCGGATTTCATTCATACAATAAAAGATGGCGCCACCTTATTTCTGAATTACGTTATCGAACTTTTCTACGTTGCTTTTAGATAAACAAGTTCCTACCATAGAAGAATTGCAACAGAACCAACTTTTTACATAAAATAAGTTAATACTTGACAACAATCCAACCTGATGATAAACGCCGATGAAGTCTAAGATGTTGAACAAACTAACCTATTAAAACCTATTCACTCTCCTCTTGAAGACTCCTACATCATAATCAGACGGGAATACCGACACGAACAAGCTATTCCACTCCTTTGCAGTGTGTGTCATGAATAACGAGGTAAACCGCTTCGTCAGTACTGACAGAATGTTCACAACGTAAGGATGGATACTCTCTTTCTCTTAGCTTGGAGAGATACATCACTTTGGTAATATGATAACCTCAACCTGATCTGAATGCTCAATTTTACAATACAAATTTTACTATCCTCAAATTAGCATTTGCTACCATATTCACTCAACACTTCAATATGAACGGTCAAATTTATTAAACATCCGAAAACGACTTTACCCCAGTTTTACAATGTATCAAAGGATGTTTATAGAATTTCGTCTGTCACTTGCACTTCATCCTAATTATTCGACAACACAGCATACCGGATACGATAGGGTTGTCAACGGTTACTATTTTATTTACATTCCCTAGCAGAGATTATTAGTCCGTTGCAAGCATATACTAAATGAAGATATTACAAGGCAAAATAACTTAAAAATAAACATTTATCTGTCACATATATGACAAGACCTTGAAGGATGCTTAAAAAATAATGACGTTCTTGTGGATGGGTGGAGTTGGTTAATCCAAGTTTTAAACATTTTGTTATAAAGCAACCAGAGATTTTGTCAATTAAGTTATAAATTTATTTATTGTATCAAAATGTATGTTTTATAAAATTATATAACAAGTTTTGAGAATACGCATCACAAATCAAAAATCCAAAAAAATAATTAAACTATTCAAGACAGAAGCGAGTCAGAAACGATTTGTAAACTATTCAAAGTGACAGCCCTATCATAACACTACAGACAGCGTTAACGACATTTTAATACTTAATTGTACTGATAATAAAACTGTAACGGGGTTGAATCATACGATATTTTTTGAAATTTTAACGCAGATATAGTAGTCAAAGTAGAGATCAAAATGTATTTGTTTGGAAATTTTGTCTGTCTGCCTATTTTGATCACGTATCACACTGGAATCAGAATACATATTTGGATAGTATTTGTGCATACTTACAGTAGCATATTTTATCCCAACAAATTAATCTGTTCATATGAACATTATATTAAGGGACAGTGAATAAAATTTTGATGGTCTGGCGGCAGCTGTATATAAAATAAATAAAATGTTACTAATCCACAGAACTAGAAAAACCTATCCCTAAAACAAAGCTGGTGCTGCTTATAAAGGTAAGGCGTAGGTTGTCTGAAGTGAATCGAGGGTGTTCATTAGTATTATAATAATTGTTATAATATTGAACTGGCAAACGTGTAGATAGGTTATAGTAAGTGATCACCAGGTAATGTGCTCTAGAGGTTACACGTGGGTGGCTGGAAGTACCACCTTAATCTTACTGTGCACGAGTGCTAGGGATCAATAACTACGAACATTTATTAATGACTTTAAATCCGACATTACATTATTTGTTTGTGAAGAAATTTAAATAGTAGGCGAGTGTTCGCTTCCGTCCTGGTCGACAATGTGTCGGTAATGCTTTAAGTGCTATGGATTTCCAAGAGTAGTGGTGACCACTTACCAATATAAAAAATATCTAAGTTGAAATTATGGATTTATATTTAATATGAAAATATAAAAAAGAATGCATGACGTGTCAAAAGCACAAAAAGCCGTCAAAATTGGTTAAGTCTTTTCGGAAGAGAATAATTACAAACCCACGCACCGTCTATTAATGAACCTCTTAAAATTCACTGCTGGGCATAGGCCTCTCGTAATCTCTCTCTTATCTCTCTCTCTCTTCGATTCCTTTCTCCTAGAATACCTGAAGAGGAGAGTGTGGGTTGCTTGTGATGACTTACAGATCTGAGTCGTGGTCTTTTACTGTTGGCCTCATGTAAATATTACTTTTAAATTAATAGTAAATGAAACCATGCTTGATTGATTAATTTATTTTTTGGTCGAGTGTTACACAAATTTCAATTATAATTTGCTTATTAAAAATAAAGTTCTGTTATTACAACCCTTATATTATGTGATAGAGTTCAAATGTTTGTCGCAAGTATATGTTTAATGAAACGTCTCATCAACATAATATAAATCATTATATAGACGAAGTAACGTCTAAGCTTTCAAAAGGTTTCAAAATCAGATCACAATCAAAATCACAAAGTTCAGAGTTTGCGATCTATCGTACACAATAAGTCGATCGTCAATATAAAATGAATGATAAAATCGAAATGAGAAAACAATTTCACTCATGATTACAATATAAAGTGTACACTCAAAACTCTTCCAACTTTTCCCATGTTTTCTGAAAAGCGTCTTGAGAATCCATTCAATACTATTTCAAATTTAAATCTACGAAGACAATTTCCGAAAGGAATTTCTGTAACAGCAATATTACGCTTCCTCTGGATATGTGGCGAATGTTTTGAAACTCTAGCTGTCCTTGTCTAGCGCGTACAGAAGTGATTTAGTTACGCTGTGTTTGTTTTTAGTGAATATGGCGCTGTGTATTTAAAGGGTTCTGTATGTTCGATAAAACAATTAAACCTTAAAGGGTGACTAGCGTGTTTGTTAGTTTGAATTCTGAAATTGGTATTGTTTTTAAAGTAATAACCAGGGCAAAACCCTAATACAAAAACCCTAATATCTTTTACAGCTTGCTAAATTGCTTGAGTCGTTTCCAAAACAAAGCCCTATTGTAAGTGAATTTTATCATTTTGAATATCTATTGGCTTGGATAACAGATACACAATAGCGATTCCTCAAAATATTTTACACATTTTGATTGATACTGATTATTCTATAGACGAGTAATTGGCTTTTTGTAACTAAATGCATACTGGTGGTTCGATGAAGTTAGGTTTAAGAGGAAAATCCACTTGAGTATATATGTAGTAAAATGATAAATGTTTTAAAGAAAATAAAACCGACTTCAGTTAGAACAAGATGAATTTCTTGTTTTCGTCTCCGATTTCCCACCCTTGGTATGGGTATTTTTCTTAAAATTGAAGTGGGACCAAACGGGAAGTATACCCTTTTAAACAAAAAAGGAATTTTCCAAATCGATTAATAAATGACGGAGTTCTGAGGTAAAAAAAAAAAAAAAAACATATGAACTGAGAATCTCCTCCTTTTTTGATATTGGTTAAAAAGGCTGTTCAGTCAACCCTAGCGGCTGCCGGAATACTTGCTACTTCATTTTCATAAAACGAATACGTTATGTCATTGCTTTAAGAGCTTCTTATGATGAAAGTTGCGGTGTGAGGCAGTTCGTCGTAGTTTAGTTCGAAGAAATGCAAACAAGTTATGCTGTTCCATCCATCGGCTTAAGCATGGTCGCCTGTCACACCGAACAGTAATCGCGACTACAGTAATATTTTATAGCCACCGATGTTTATTTTTTGTGATAAATTTATTTTCAATTGAACATAAAAATCTGCTGCCCTTTACTTTAATTCTTCCCAAAATTTTTTAATAAGTTGTTCGCTTTCAAATAAATTATACCTGTGTTCATAATCACATAAATTCTACCGTTAATCATTTTTACACAAATTTTAGCACTGTATCTTTTGCACAAATTTTACGATAGATTGTTTTTAAATTAATCCTACTGGTGTTTATGTGTACGATAATTCTAAGCCTTCTTTCATACATTCTACTATGATGTATTTAAAACATTATTATTGAGCTGTTTATTTACATATGCATTATTAAACTGTTCGTAGACCATTTAAGCTGTGCCTGCTCTTGTAGATTACATATACATATAAAATATATGGTATAAATAAACAGATTATGTACATTTAAATTAATAATGTTAATTGTCCCTTAAATTCTTACCTAAATAAGGTTAACTAAACATTTAGGTATTCTCTTAATAATTTACTCACGTTATTTTATGCTTTTACTATCGTCTTGAAAAGGTGATTTATCATTGAGGAGTAGAAATAGTGAAACAAACTCCTCAGCATACTTTTTAAAACAACATTTACGATGATTTAAAACAACGTTACGACCCCATAGCCCAGTTAGCTGTGACCCTGTCTGCCGAGCGAGGGTTCCTGACTTCGATTCCCAGCCGGGGCAGACATTTATGTGACAGATATATGTTTGTTCTGGGTCATGAGTGTTTGTAATGTCATATTTATTTATGTGTGTATTGTAACACACGGAATATAAGTGCGGGGGTGTGAATGTGTAAAGGTTTATTATTTATTATTATTTATGGCAATTACAAAGTAAAACATCCACATAATCCAGTATTGTCGCTTGACCTATAAAACCTGGTTGTTCACAAAAAATCTACCACTGTGTAGTTAACACTCCTTATTGATCGTACAGTTCGGTGTATATAATTCAAACTTGGTTCGTACAAAGCAAATTGTGAGCGCGCCATGTTGATGCTGTGACTTCGCTAAGCCACACATCTACACATGTGTATGTGAAGTGTAATTCTGTCGCTCACATATAATCGATATCAATAGAATTTACTCAGTGACGCGTTGATGGGAAATTATAAATAAAATGTTCGTAGCTCAAAGGTTAAATCAAGTAAATATATTTTATTTGGCGTAACATCGTTCGTGCTGTTTGAGAAGCAACCGGTGATCTATATTAGCTGTATATTGTCACGAGATCGGTGATATTTTAAGAGAGTTTTCCTTGAAAATACAAAATGATTTCATCATGAGGTATTTTGTAAGTACATTTTTATATGTATTTTTTGTTTCAGGTACCGTTTTTGATGAGCTTGAATTAATTATTTTAAGTATATTTACAGTAGCATCCTTACCAGAACTTTTCAGAAGGAATAGAAAACAGTCAATAAACTACTCTAGTTGGGCGCTTGAGTTTCCTAAGTAAATGTGCTACGAAAATGCTACGTCAAAAGTTACGTTAAGGTAGTGCCGCTACGCCGTAGCGCTACATTCATCTTTAGTATAACTTACAGTGTTAACTTTAGAAATATTTTGTAGGGCTTATGACGGCTTTTTACTGATGAAATTATTATAAACTATATCCGACTAATAACAATTACACTATGAAGTAATTTATATATATATTTTCAATCATTTTAGTTGTAACGTCGCATCTATTGCTTTAAATGGTTATTTTATTGTCTGTTTATTTTATTAATTTATAGTATGTAGTGGGTGGAGGAGGGGAGTCATGATACAATTGTATTTCGGTCGTATTTGTAATTTTGGATATGTCACATTTCACGGTTGATTCGTGAACTAGGATGGTAGCTACATATAACAGTGTCATCATATACCAGTCTTATCTTGATTAAAGCAGGTGGTATAGAGCTCAGCAACTTCGAACTGAAGAGACCTGGCATCTTCGGCGAACCTTTTTGGTGATGGACGCAATTAATATGGGAGGTTGGCTTGAACACAAGGATGGATGAAACAATATTGACACCAGTGTTTGTTATGTAATGTGTAAATAATATGTCCTTTGACACGCACATCTATTGTGCTTTACGATTTAATGTTCCGTAGTTGATATGCACCAACTCATTTAACTCATTTTAATATTATATATATATAATTATTATATTATTATGTAATATTTCCAAGAATCAAAGCCTACCCATTTCCCATTCTGGTGTAGGTCTCTACAGCCCCCAAACCTTTTACAAAACAATCTTCAAGAGACGGCTCCGAAGAGTTTTAACCAAACCAAAAGCTTTTGCATCACCTACTTAAAAAAAACATGTAATTTAATCTATTGTACCCACCGACCGCATACATACAGATTTGTGGTCCAATAGGAACCACGGCTGTTAACTGCTGAATAGTTTGATATCCCACTTATGATATCATTCGAATTTTGATCAATAGTAAAAGTTATAAGAGATAAGCGAATTTAAGTGATTAAAAATTCACAGAACAAAAATGCAGGCACTAGAATACTCTGTGCTGTAGGCAACATAGACAACAATGTTAATAATTTTGCGAATCAGGTTTAAATAAAATAATAGAAAGAATCTACTAGCACATTTTTGACTCGATTAAAAATATGCAACACTTTAACATTCATTAACAATAGAATTATTACTAAAATAATCAGTCACTATTCTTTGCAGTTGTAGATTTTGTAGGGAGCTCTGATCGATTCTATATTCTAATTTCGACAGACTTGTGGGCCAGTTTAGTTCCCCGGTTTTTAAATTTATACCAGCAGATATACAGAGGCAAACGGGCAATTGCTATTAGGTAATTAATAGAAGAACAATAAGATATATAATAAAACAATGTGGTAGATAATGACTACTATAGTCAGTGAAGGTAAACATACCTTGATATTGCAGGGGCGACGGTGACTAGTTAACATCATGTTGATAGATCGTCTCTTTGTTTGCCGTGTATTATTAAAAAAACAAATTTTATAATTTAAAAGTCCCTACACACTATAGCACACAAAGTTGTTGACATAAAATCAAAAAAGTAATCACCCATAGAGTCAGCAATGTGTTGGGAGACTGTATTTGTAAACAAGTCCATGAGAGACCTTTCCCTGGAGGACTTAATTCGGGCGCATACTTATCCGAGTGTAGAATTCACTAAACGAAAACCTCAGACAATAATATTTTATATTGTACGTTATAATACAGTACAATATAGCATAATAACTTATAAATAAAAGTTTGTGACTTAAACCATACGCCATCTACGTTGCTTGTATTATGAATATCTCGAATATGCTTATTGAGAGAGGTACTATCTCTCCTGTATGCACTCTTTTAGTAATAGTACAGTCAGCAAAAATAGTTAAGATATTAATTGTAATAACAAATCAAGTTAACGTGTTATGTGTGTAACTATTATGATCAGATGTACCATGAACTATCTTCAACGTCACTTTGGGGTTGACGTAATCTGTGTCATATTACCATAAATATAAGTGGATGTGTTCAATGCATGACCATAATAATAAGACATTAAAAAATAATTCCTTTTCTAAATTGTATAACTTTAAAAGATAATCGTGCCGTTGCTTTTTTATCTAGCCCACGAGCAGTCTTAAAAGAAGCGGCATGAAACTATGGGGGAGAATATTTTCTTGTCTCGATTGAGTGCGTTTCATTCTAAATATTGAATAAAATTTTATCTACTGTCCGTACGGTTGGTCCGAGCGCGCTCTTGAATGCATTTCAACTTTTATATCAGCATTCATAACTGCGCTGGCCACTGCTGCATATTGATTTGCATGTGCTGCATGCAAATAACTAACTAACGACCCATCAACCATAGTTATAATTATATACAAATAGTAATCAATTTCTTTGTGTTATATTATTTAAGGTATAGGCGATACACTTGATGGGTTTTTTAAATTTAATCGATGATGATTGAGTCGACCCCATAACTTAGTTGCTAATGACCCTGCCTGCTGAACAAAGGGTCTTTAGTTCGATTCCCGGCTGGGGCAGATATTTATGTGACCGATATACATATGTATGTTCTGGGTCATGAGTATTTGTAATGTATATATATATACATGTCGTGAGATGATAGGTGAGGGAAAGTGAGTGTGTAAACGATTTTTTTTTTATATTTCTATAATATGGTATTTCGCTTACATTGCTTTAGGAAATACAACAGGATTAGACCTATGTATCGGCATCAAAAGTATCCTAGAATATGATCTATAATATAAGTTTTAATTATTCCAAGAATTATCTAAATCTATTCAGTGGGTGCCGTATGATACGTGAACAGACAAGCAATCAAACAGGCAGACACGAACCCTAATAAAAATGTTTGGGCCTCTATATCCATAACGAATTGCCTCATCTTTATAAAAAGTATTCAATGTACAGATTCGGGGCCGTTAGAGTTTTATTATTATTAGTACAGTGTAGTATATCAGTCAAGTGCGAAGTTGGTGCATGGCACCAACTCGTATACAAATAGTATTATAAAAGTTATGCCTTTTAATATTGTTTAATATATCATAATACAGTTTATTGATTAATAGCCATCATGTCCGATTTAAGATGCCCCTGGTCGATCGTAAATTGATTACTTTATTGTCCTATTTGGGGAGCACTTCAGATCGCCAGCCGCTGCCCGTGCTCCTGCCAAACAAACTTCGCCACCAGTTCGCTGAAAATGCATTGATTTTAATTGACGATCGAGGCCCTTATAGATACCAACTTGTGTTCATTCTGAATTCACGAATTCTCAGCTCTGAGTACAAGTATATGCATAACGAAAAAAATTCTACGATTTATATAAATATGATTCATAAATACTCTTGCGTATTTAAAAAAACATCTTACTTTCATAAATCGAATATTTGATATAATTCCGTCGGTAATGTTGAATGTAAAAATCATAATTAAATTGACTTTGAAATGACTTAATGACGCAGGGCATAAACCGGGAAGTGTAAAGAGATTATAATAATCCAATCTCTATAATGTTCTAAACATGTCAGCGGTCGACCACGGGTAAAAGGCACTTTTATTTCGATTACTCGTAGTCCCATTCTAGAGCAGTGGGTGTACGGGGAAATAAAATACCCGTAGACCCACAGTGGGTCGTAGCTGTGGGAACATGGTTATAACGCGAAATGGTGATGCTTTTTTTTACGTGAGATCATCTGTAACAATTTGTTACTACAGTTTATAAAATATGTAAAATTAAGCATTGTATTTGTATAAACCGTGTAGATATATTTTAAAATTTTTAATGTTATTTGTATAGACTCGAATTTGTACTTACAATTTTTAATTCAGTAAAATAATCTTTACTAAACATTTTTTTTATTTGTTGTTGTATTCTGTGTACGTGACTAAACAGAGTTCTGATACTTTGCAATTGTACTATTGACTTAGTTCATAACTTAGGTTGCGCACTAAAAAGATATCGATACAAGTACCACAAGTGTGCGTCACGTCATTAACTGTTTATGCACAATTTTTTTAGCTTAGCTTTTTTAATAGCCCCCACTTCGCTCCGGAAAACATGCTCCTAACAGTCACAGATAGTAACTTCCTCCGAAACGATTGGTAATTTTTTTATCGGCTGTTGCAAGTTTATACAATATACCTAAACCTTTGTCGTGAATTATCTGTCTAATGATAAATAACATTAAAAATCTGTACAGTACTTTTTGGAATTTTTGCGTGCATACAAACATGGGCTTTGTTTCAAACTATTTATACAACATTCTAATGCATGCTTATACAGAAAACTATTTACTTTAAAAATAAAACAAAATATCTCCAAATTCAAATGAATACACCAGCGTTAGTACAATATATTCCCGGACTAATTTTCGACTTTGGCTGGAAATGGCAAGAAGTTTGTTCAAATATCGAACTTGTTCCATTACTGGAACAATACGTAATCGAATAACAATCGATTGGGGAAAGCGACCCTCGCCAGTCGGAACAATGCTTCGACGAAAAGTTCAAATTTTCTTTATTAATTTATTACCACAAAGCGAACTTCGTGGGTTTTAAGAATAATTTCATGTTATGTAGTTTTATTTAATGGCTCATTGTAGTTACAGAAATTTAATTATATTCGTTATTGTATTACTTAATTGAAATATCTTCAATATAATACAATATACTTTATAGTGCATATCAAATACAAAAAGTAAAATGTACAATAACAAATAAATACATAAAAGGCAGCCTTATCATTATCACACCGATCACTGGCAGGCAACCTTTAAGTGGAGCAAGAACCTTCAATAAGTATTGTAACATTTTACATAGCAGAATACTTTTTCCATACATTTAATTTAAAAAGGCAAGTGCTAATCAAAAACCAGCACAGTGAAGGTTCCGTATATGGGATGAATAACGTGATTCAATAGCAACAAAAATAATATTACATTACATAATACTTTTATTAAAACCGTAATTCTGAAGTTGCTAAAATCAGATAGATATATCTTACTAGTTTTTAAGTATATCAGAATTTGAAAAAATTGTACTCATAATTAAGAAATTGTATTGGGAGAGGTTAAGGCGAATCTTTTACTTTATGAATGGTACCGAATTTTTACTCTTAATGTACCTAATTCATTGTGGCTATAGAATAAGCCTATTTTACAAATTTCATCACTCTTGTGTCAATAATCAGTGATACTGATGGATATAACCAAACCATAATCTTACTGTTTGTACAATTTGTCTACGGATCTCTAAAAAGTATCGTTGTGGATGCCAATGCTTTATATAATAAAATAATTGGGTTGGTTCTGGACAAAGCTTGCGATGGTTGCGGTTTTTTTCTAATCTAGTCAATTTTTATTTTATAATAATTATATGTTAAAAATCATGTTTTTAAACTCATTGAATAAAAAAAATCATTAAATTGAGTATTACTTCCAAATTAATTGATAACTGTAAATCCTAAAACGTTCAACAATGGCGAAAATTCAAACCGTGTTCAAATTTCGAACGTTTTCCAATATTAGAACAATAACGGTTAATCGTTTTACAATCGATTAGGGCGGCGAACAAACTTGGAACAATGGCGGAGTCGGTGGGTTTAACTTTGCGTTATTAATTTATTGTCGTGGACTGTGCCCGGTTGGTCACGTGATGTAGCTATTCACGGGAACAATGGCACGAAGATTTGTATTCAAAGCTAGTGACCCGCGGCTCACGCTTTGCGGCGGGATAAATAGTCCTTAATTTATTATTAACATCGATTAATAGTCGAGATCAATTTCGACTCGAATTAGAATCGCAGGAAATCGAGATCACACAAAAGATTATTGTTCTAATTGTAACAATACCTATTCAAAATCAGTATTATTACTTTTTTTAATTAATAATTATTCTTTTTCATGGCCGGCAAACGATCAGACGAGCCACTTTTTCGCAAGTGCTGAATTTAGCAATAGTGACGAGTGCTATTGTCACATTATCCAAGGTGGCAACAATGTTGATGGTAATTAAAGCTAACATGTGATGTCGACCGATGTCTTAGTACTAAGAATAGATTTTCGTGGATGTTTTGATGTCATTTTAATTAAGAGTTCATCAAAATTGGGTGATCATCATCAGATCCTTATAGTACTTGAAAGTTATTTCTACGAACACAACTCTCTATGCCAGTAAAGAAAATTATTCCAATGTCAATATGCATTTAGCTAAGCTTAATGGACAGCATAATGTTGTTATAATGACAATGCTTGGGCAAATATGTTAAGGCCTGTTACGGGATAACCTCTTTAGATGTCAACATGATATATTCTCTGTATTTAAAGTTGGAGAAACCACTATAATCTCTAAGAATTCTAACAAAATCCTTCAAGCAGTTTCGGAGCTATGTCGGGACAATACGAACGAAGATAAAGTGACTCACAAATACCTTGACTTAAGTTTATTTATTGTCCTATGAACGGGTACAGACATGCACTCCATTGTATTTATTGGTAATATATAAAATACATGATAGGATGATTTAACGTTAGTGGGAAAATCTGATCAGGGCTATTATATTATCATCAATTCTATGAGTGCAGATGATGATTTCAGGAGAAGATTCAAAGATTGCTTTACATTTATGCACACAGGCACACACACATTTATGCTAATATAAAAAAAATTGTGTTGTCACATGAAATCAGTTTTGTAGTTAGCTGCAGACTGCTGTTATTATTATGCTCGTAGCGGTCGCATATCCAGCCACCGTCCGCACTTATTCCTGCTAGATTTACAAAAGTTATGATATTAAGATATATATAAAAATCATACTTCAATGAGTAGCACAGATTCAACATAATTCATACAGTTTAAATCAATAAATTTTATCGCATTATTGGTGTACGGGCCTGAGCTAATAATTGAACATACTGTGGTGACGCACAACACAATTTGCCCACGGTTCGGCTCTGAAAAAATAATCTTTACGTTCACAATCAATAATATATCTGTTCAAGAAACAATCATCTCTTTAATCATTAAACCGCCTTTAATAAACCGTACGAAGATCCGCTTAGCGAAGAAGGGAGTGAGGAGAGACTGATTCATTTTCTCTCACTCGAGTACGCGCAAAATGTCTTCGCTCTTACATACATATGTACATGTATGTATTAAAGCCGGTAACAATACCGTATCTACCAATAAACCTTCTACGTTAACGAATAAATTAATCCGCCAGTACTGTACAGTATTCCGCAGGCTGGCGTCCCACAAATTCGCAGTCAGTTCTGGTATTCAATAATTGGTTAATCAATTCTGTTTAGTTGGCACCGACTATGATTTCGTTGTCGGTCGAATATTGACGGCGAATATTGAATTACTCCCGATACCGAAGTTTTAATAATAAATAAAAACGTTGACAATGTTTTTCAACAACTCCCAAACTGTTAGTCGTTCAGTTTAAGTCTATCTTACTTAAGATATCGCACCGGTAAGATTCATTATGTGTGGCAATCTAGCAATGTTCGTCTAAATTCAGTTATGAAATATTTTCAACGTGGTGAAAGAGAAAAATTTAAGCTCACCCAAACATACCTCACTATGATTTTGTATGTTGCTGATGTCATGGAAACACAAATGACAAATCACAAACAACCCCTCACAAATGGTCTGAAGGGTCGTTACCAGGAGGCTACATTATTTCTTTCTAGTTGGCAACGCTGCGGTTACCTCCTAACGATGTCTATGTTCAGCGGTGAACATTTACTATTAAAATACAAGGACAGGGTCAATCTGTCTTGTTGAACTTTAAGAACTTGGCAAAAGAGTTGTGTAAACTGTGAGTTGGAGTATTTTTATTGAAAAAAAATTTCGGCTCAGAAGTTCCGGAGGTGGAGCGATGTGTTTATTTTTAGTATAAGTTCCTTGTCGGGTCAGAGTTTTCTTAACTTAATAATAATTAAGTGAATAAATGTTAATTATGCCGTATAGATTATAAAATTTGTAAGATTAAGATTTGTTCAATGGCTTGGAAGCTTCTACGGTTACCACCTTTGTTCTTTATGAGCTTTATATTTTAATTTAACTCATAGTGCTTTTTAAGCACTGTATTGTTTTTGTAGGTTTGCCGTACAATTATTACTTGCCAGTACTTTACGAGTTCTGTGGTGAGACACAGGGCGGGTTGCAATTTCAGTTGCGCTCTCATAACTTGAATACTGGGGCTTTTGCTACTTTCATGTTGTAAATTCTCTATTACCATTATGATAGTAAATTGACAGTCAGCTACGTGTTGCTCTAGTTCCACTGACAAGGCTTAAAGCGTACTTTTACTACGCTGATAGAACACTCTAAATCCATCGTTGGTGACTGGTGATTGGTTGGTGTCAGTGAGCTAGTATTGGAAGTTTTAAAGCAGTTCGAAAACCAGTATAAGTCTTGAAGGAAAGGTGTAAAGTATTGCCTTTAGTGGATGACTGAATGATACAATTCGCTTTTCGAATTGTAAAGACTTGGAGCAATTCACCAAGTTGTGGAGTGGAAATTGAAGGGTTCGGTAGGTATACCATGTTTTCTTCCCCAAAATTGGTGACGTATTGGTCCTTTCGCAATAGTATTACAAACATACAGACATTAAGTTTTGTCACTATTATTATTATCATTTACTGGATAGGTGAGGGTTAAGTTACCTAAGGATATTGCAACCAAATGTGAAGTGCAATCATTTTTTGAATTATTTATTCAAAGCTTAGCAAATAGCTTCTCCCAATTCATGCCTGCTAAATTTTGCATTCATTGGACCGTTGTATTAGGTAACTGTATAATTACTTCGATTACAGCTCAATTGGCAACTGATTGCGATTTGCTCACGTGCAAACTTTATTGCGCGTATGTACCTAAGTTGTTATTACGTCGTTATTGCCAATTAAGTGAGAATACATACAAATTGAATGTATCCTTAGAGAAGTAGTTTGAGAAGTTATGTAAATACATTTAATAAAAAATATATATATCTATGAGCGGCTTTGATCAGTTGCGGGCTCATCTGATGTCTGTCTCGTCTGTCTGGATACATAGGTATCTTAGCGACCAGCGCCGGTTTCACAGGGGTACAATCGTCAAAATATAAAAATTCCGGACTCCAATCGCAGTTTCACCAATGACCATATGAGAATCTGAGCCATCTAGGGACTATTCACATAAACACATAAATAAATTCATCAGAATCGATCCAGTCGCTTAGGGGTTTAGTGAAATACACTCTTACAGGATAATTTTAAAATTCTTCTATTATATTATATTATTTCCAAACATTTACTTTTTATAATTATTATTTATTTTGGTATCTGTGGTCTTAAGAACTTGAACGGTATGAAAGACGATGTATTTTTTTTTCTCGTTAGCCTATTTATCTATTAAAAAAATCCTTACACTGCGCTATTGTACCATGCTCTCGTCAGAGCATTGACATCGTATCAGGGTGGGTCGAAGAACCCCCGGGAGCTCGAAGAACCCTCATGGCTCTCGAGTGTTGTCTTTGTTCGTAGTAGCTTAGATGGCACGTTCGGGTAAAAGGGATGTGTAAAAAATATGCAGCAAGTTTGTAAAAAGAATGTAGGTTAATCGTTTTTGTGTCAGTTTTCGTTTTACGAGGGATACCTTACGGTGGGAATTTTAATTATCTGTGGGTTAAAAGGTTTTTAGGTTAAAGTTACACATATTTAATTTATAAAACTTGTATATTTGTAATTAGTATACTGTAATTCACAAGCTTCTTAAACGAAATTTATATAAAAAATTAACAGCCCCGTCCGACCTCGTTCCGGGTTAAACTATTACATTATATATACACTATTATTGAAAATGTAATATCTTCTGCCTTGATTAGAAATCATTAGGTTAACTGACATTTTATATAGCCTATCGATTTTAAGACGCAAAACTGCGTATATGTCTTAGTAGTAGCATCTTTTTTATGATTTCCGGGGGGAAACCTTGAAAAGGTAACCGCTGCCGGGGGGGCGACGCCGGGTTATGTGGGATTTTTGCCATAGTTAAACACCGACGATGATCTTCCTCGACGTACATAGAGGAATCCGGGATCTCCAAAGGAACGCAACCGGAGTCCTCTGAGCTCGGTGGCCCTGTCGAGTTCCGTCCGGGAGGGACAAAATGTCCCGATCCGCACCATCCCATCTTGATTGTGTATAATAATTAGTATACAAGGACAACTGGAAATAATAGTGTCGAAACCAGTTCCGCGCAGGTTAAAAATTTCTTTTAAAAGTTTCTTCTCCTCAATGTTAAAGCACCTTTTCGAAACGGTAGTAGAAGCATAAAATTACGTGCATAAGTGTATTTACAGAATACCTATGTGATTAAATGATTTTGAATTTGAATTTAATGACGGTACGCGGCGGCACATACCGTCGTTCTTCCCGGGGCCGCTAGCCGGACGGTTCGAGCTCCGACTGTTACCGCCCCCAACCCCGGAAGTCGCCTATTACGACAGTCTCGTATTCCGGTCCCGACCTACAGGGACTAATGGCAGCACCTAGTACTTAAACGAATTAGAATTTTAATACATCTTTATACACTTCTCGCGGATTGTTGCTAACATTAATAGTAATTGAAAGTGACGGGTATGCACGATAATGTTTATTTCGACCAAGTTGCATGGATTCTTACGAGTGAAGAGTTTAACGGCCATTGAAACTTAGTTTTATTAGTTGAGGATTTATTTATTAAATACTAATAGTATTGTGAATTTTATTACCCCAACATGTATTTAATTTTTTTCTGAAAGCAGTGGGCGGGTGAAAGCAGTTTCTCGGTTAATAGGTTATTATAATGTTGCCTTTATAAAATGAAGCTTTTCATAGTTATGCAAAGCTTTAATATTAAACCGTTTTGTTTTTCATGTAGAATCGTACGGAAGTGATAACCCAGTGGTTTGAACGTCGGTTTTCCCGGCCCAGGTTCGAGTCCTGCATACAACAATTCTTTTTCAGTTATATGCGTTTTACAAATCAATTATCAATTAAATTAATTTCGGTGAATTTATTGAGGTAAATGAGAGGTAAGTCTGGGCGCGCCTTTATACAGTCTAGTATAATTTGAGAAAAATAAACTGATTCACAGAAAAATATTAAAAAAAATATTCATTGATCTGTTCTTCTTTGAGAAATTATTTAAAATAAATTATTTTTAAGTTTTTACATATGACAACAATATGGTCGCAATTGGAACTGTCAAATATCATGTCTGTGATGATTTATCTGTGGTGTTTGAAAATTTATGGTTACGCTACACAGTAATTTGATTTTGTTTTAGATACATTTTTATCTATGAATTGCATTTTTTATCATATTAGATTTTCATTAAGCTAGATAGATAAGTAAGTAAAAAATATTCAGTTATTAATCCGATATATTCACGTAATATATAGACGTTTGACAGTCCTGACGTTTTATGTCAATAACTCATATGCATTCGACTGACTATCCGCCATCCGCAATAATGTTTCAGTGTTACAATATGTTATTCACAAATTGAGTTTGAATAATAAGGAACGCTTTTTATGATTTACATTCTATAGTCCGTACAGGGCGCCGTCCAGGCTTCATACAGTTGTAGAACATCTCTTTATAATTATATTTTCTTTACAAATATAGTTGTGATGAATCGATGCATTTACCTTCCTGTACGGTATCTTAAAAATGTTTGCTTGGTGATGGAATTATTTCTTTTTAAACAATTCACAAGCATTCACCTTGAACTATGTCATTGCTCACAGCGGCTACACGATTTGACTGTTATTATGGAGAAAGTAGGGTAGATACATTTGCATGGAGCCGAAAATCTTTTGAAATTCACAAAAATTATGAACGATTTCGAGAAACACAACTGAATAACTGAGCTTAAATTAAAACATTCATAGCCATCGGTCCATGTCGTACTGCCTGCGTTGAACGATAAGCGCAGAAAGTTATAAGTCTGTGTTAGTGGGCGGATAATTGGTTGTGTAAGACTTTGCCGAAAGGGGAGCCGCACGGATCACCTTGGGTCGGGATACGCGTTTTAAAATTTGATTAGAATATCCGCCAGTACAAAAGAATCGATTGCGATGGTCCGGAAGCGGCCAATACCTTGATCTCACGACGACGTTGATCTTCAGACTCGGATCACTCCAAGTCTATCGATAACTGACGATTTTCACCATACAGTTTTACCAGCACTGAATTCTACTCGATTCATTCATTCGATTTATAACACATATAGAAAATGGTAGCTTTTACGTATTTGGTTATAATTTTCAATAAGAATAGAAGAAAACGAATTTTCTCATCGGCTACGTTCACGAATATTCTAAACATTCGCTTCTTTTCGATGGTGGTTTTTTTTCTTGTTACGTTGTTCGATCTGCGTCGATTACGTAGCCGAAGATTGCCGAGCGAGTCCGCGAAGCATTAAATTGGCAATAAATTTGAATATAATACGAATAGTGAACAGAGTGATTAGGGTAAAATAACGTTTCCATAATAATTCCATAATAATACTGAATTTGCAATAGGTACGTATTAACAAATAACAAAGTATAACGGGCTCTAGCTGGAAGTACTAGTTTAGAGTGTGGCTGAATCATAGTTGTGGCCTGCCATAGCCTCTACCCTTAGCTAGACTGCATTGTATGACGAGTGGCCGAGTATTACGAGTATGTCATAGCGACGGTGTTGCCATCACTCGGGTCACGTGCCGCGTCCTTTTAGCAACAGTATTCACGACTGTCTCTGACATACAAGACATGACTTCATAATCAGTAAATTTATGTTTATAGATAAAAAGCCATTTAGAATTTCAATATTATTCTATTTATGCAAAATAGTATTTATCAGTCGTAAATTTATTCTGTTATTGGTAGTGCTTCCAGAATTTACCATGCTAAAGTGTTGGCAATCCTCACCACGCCAGTGCCGTGGCGTCCTCTAATAAGTTGTACCTACCAGATCTGCACCAATAAGTCAATAAGCGAGTACTTCTCTCACCAAAGAAAAGTGAGGAATAAGCTTACATTGCGCACGCTAGTGCATTGTTAGGTGAACAAGCGTTGAGAATAGACATAGTGATCTCTTGCAGACGTTCGATAGTACAAAGTTGTGTTTATTTAATAATGAGATAAAAGTGTAATTAAGTATAGTGGTTTATTATATGATTAGTTAATAAAAGTTTATTGTGACTTCGTCTGCCGAACGAAGGGTCCCGCGTTCGATTTACGTCCAAAACAAATATTTATACTACAGATATTTGGTCTGTAGCATGGACTGTTACCAATATCTTATTTGTCCATATGCTACTCGACAAGAAATCGTAGAGCACGCGTGTGAATGTGTGCGTTTATAACTAGTTAAAGCATAGTGAATGAAAATGGTACACACTATGACATATCTTTGTACGTAAAACGTTATGGTAATTTATTTGTGGGTTTTTTATTTAAATTATTTTTACTTTTTCTGTCAGCCACCTTCTCTGTAGTATTACAGATGTGCAACGAGTGTTAACCTCTTACATAGCACATGGCTCGTTTGCTCGTGTGCTATCTATCACCATAAAAGATGTTATAGTATGTTGTAGGTGCCGTTATCTCGGTTTAAAGTAAGCCCGGACAAGGAGAGAGATGTCGGAATATTATTCAATTTAAAACGTAAAAGACGAAAACCGTCTATCGTTTATCGTTCACGGTGTGATGCGTTAGCAAATTAAAACATGTCGAGGCACAAAGAGGAAAAATTGTGATACAAAAATTATTCAAGTCATTACATTTTCCTTTTGCCCCGTTTATCCGCAATAAAGTATAGAATACTTTCCGTGTTCGTAGGGCGGAGGGAGATTGTTTACCCCAGATTTTCATCCCCCATTCTTTTCTTATCAGCTCGCAAGTTATATCATAATTAAAATTGTGGTTTTTGTTTGTTATTGTGTATTGGTACGGAAAGCAAAGTAGTTAGTA
Organism: Agathymus mariae mariae; assembly: GCA_018251895.1. Classification (NCBI taxonomy): domain Eukaryota; kingdom Metazoa; phylum Arthropoda; class Insecta; order Lepidoptera; family Hesperiidae; genus Agathymus; species Agathymus mariae. Next base: position 20,507 of record DWPT01000633.1, read on the forward strand.
CATCTTGTGTTCAAAATCCATGGCAACCTTTGTTATTTTATGATAATAGTCGACAAACGAGCAGACGACCCATCTGATGGTAAGTGTTCACCGTCATCCATGAATATCAACAAGACCAAAGTTATCACTGATGCGTTGTTGACCAGGAAATGTAAAGAATCTAAGAAAGATAGTACTGGCTCTCGAGCCCCCAGCAGGGACACGATGAGTCGTTTGGAGGCTCAATCAGGAGGGTGGTAGCTAGCCAGGTAAGCTTCATAGAAAGGCAATAATACCAGTAATAATATTAATGACTCAATATTAATATATATAATATAATCCTTACGTGTAGCCTCACCATCAAGCAGGCTGGCTTCTGTCGCTTCTTACGACACCCTGTTCTGCCCGCATGGGATTAGGGGACAGTATTCTAGGCCGCCACAATACGGCCAAATAGTGCCTTTGCACTTATCATACTTTATTTCAAGTAGAACAGTTATATTTGAAGTCGAACATTTTGTAATAAAAAGTTTTGAGTTCTCTAATGCTTATTTTATCATGTGTCTATCTCCATTGGTTTGTGCTGTCTGGTATCTGTCTCAGTATCTGGTTTATCCAGCCAGATATTAAATTGAACAGACCTGTCAGTGTCAACATGTTTTAATGAGATTTTTATATAAACTTTCCATTCTAATTCCTCTCCACTTATTTTATTTTGTAGTAATCCTGTCCTGACAATTACGAATACATCATAAAAACTCAGAAAAATCGGTGTAACCGTTCTCGAGTTTCATATACGTTATCGTATTCTTCTGGTTATAACTTATTTTTTGTTATTGAGGTCTGCCGGTGGTTACAATACTTTTACATCATATACGTTTCACCTTGAGGCAAGCACAGCATACACTCACTAATTAATATTTATATTACTTTAAATTGCACGGTGGATTCATACGTGGTGCTTTAATCTTATTTTCAAACTCAAATCATTTACGTATTCTGTAAATATACTTATGCACGTAATTTTTAGCTTCTACTACCGTTTCGAAAAGGTGATTTAACGTTAAGGGGAAGAAATAGCGAAAGAAACACCTCAGAACATATGTTAAATGACTTTTAGATATACTTTTTTTAATGACTGAAGCTACATTTTGTTTGTATTCAATGACGTGGAATTAATTGGCACTAAGCCCTGTTCTACGAAATGGTACTCGTTAGGTTGTGAAATCACTTCTGTTATTTCGCGGTATGCTGTAATTAAACTTGCTTAGAAGTGCAGGACAATCTATGTGATTTATTCATACGAGTAAGATTGTGAACTCGTTAACAAGTAAATATGAGACGTGTTTTCCAATTTTGCGTTGAAGTCAACCTCTTGCTCGTGGTGCGCTCTGTAGAAGAACGGACAAGTCAATGACGCTCCTGTTGACAATCTCTGGGCTTAGAGCTATACAGCCTTTCAGTTGCAAGCTTGGCCATTACCCGATTCAGAACACTGTACCTCTTCGTAACTTTCACTGTTAATATTACTTCCTTTTTGAAGAAAATGTTGTCTGGAGGAAGCTACAATCGAATCGTTAAACCCTACACATTCACACCCCCGTACTGGGATCCCCTGTGTAGCAGGTGGCATGGATACATACAAATACGACAACAAACATTCAAGACCCGAGGTCAAATATTTGCCCGTCACATAAACGTCTGCGTCGGCCGAAAGCGAAACCCGGGACTCTTCATAGGGCAGCAAGCTACTACGTGTACTAACTGACTCATGGAGCCGTCTAAGTATTTAATTCGTTGTGAGTTTTGGGGTGTTAAAATGTATTGATAACGCATCAAACAGTTTAAGTGCTTAGTGAGGTAGTTAGCCTGTGATAATGTCGATAGTTCGAAGTTAATTACATTATCAGCGTTGTGGTAACATCCCATCATCACATAATACCCTGGTATATACAAGATCGCTATCACGTTATTGAGAGAGCTTGCTTGCGGTCTGTTTTCGGTGGTAATTAAGCGATGCATGTTGGCGTCTAATCAGAGCGTGTTGTTC
>DWPT01000634.1:0-22530 GCA_018251895.1 Agathymus mariae mariae
AATACTTCATTTTTTCATTATGCTATATTTAATTCCTGTAATAATATTATCTTTTATGCATATTACTTGTACGAACACGATGTTTCACATCTGACAGGCGTCCCATGACGGCTCACTTTTTTGTAATTATTTATTATTCACTCCTTCATTATTAAGTAAGGTAGAGCATAAAAAGTGATACACAAAAGTTTAATGTATTGAGTGGTCACAACATCATACCTTGAATATTTAACTAATCCTTTTAGGCATGTCCCCAGCGTATTCGGAATTTGATCAGTCTCCATCACGTTGTTTTAATTTTATATGTAAAAAGCGGATACACGAAGGGAAGTTATGAAAGTTACAGCAAGAATACAATAAGATTATGATATACGTTAAGATTACTGACTACGATCAGATAAAAAATATCTGTCACGTAAATAAATGGCTTCTGAAATGAAGGCAATTTGGTAGCGAATCAATTTTGCCATTTTATGATTTATTTGACGTGAGTATTCAGGGCACCTAATGGATTGTGGTCACCGCCAAACTTACCTGTATTCGTAATACCACAGGGATCACAGACACATTACTAAACACGGTAACAGCATAGAATATCAATTACACTACAAGAACCATATTAGAAGTTTAAGGAAAAGAAAGAAAAATCTTGCCAATACTGGTAATAATAGAGGTCGTTTCCATCATTGGCTCCGCTGGTTATGGAAGTGATGCCTAAATAGGGAGGTTGGCTCAATAATTGGATGAATTGTTAAATATAGGTGTCGCTATCGCCAAAACCAAGTGTTCTTGTAAATCATATTCTGCACAATATTGTATTCTTCAGTTCAGAAAATACGGTAATGCTACTATTAAGGTGGTCGATCACGTCATCAATTAGCGGTGATGAATGGTCGGACTGCCAACGTTTTTAGTATTCCGATCCTGCGTGTTCCTCGTTTGCATAAAACCTTAACATACCCCGAGTACGGAAGTGCTCATGAATTTTTTCAGGGAGACCGAGCAACTTTGACGTTGTATAGCATGGCAGATTTTTATTAAAGCATAATTAGTTATGTTAAATGTAGGGCATGTGACATGTAGAAGTAACTGTTGGCTATATTAATAAAACATCTTCCTGACACACTCTTCATTATGGTCTTAATTTTACAGTCTCCATTACCTAAAATAGTATTTACTCATCTGAACATGTAGCACATTTTTCAATTTTCCCTTAAAACTATCTTCTTCCTTTCTTTTTCTTTAACAACCCATGCCATTTCTTTTATTTTTCTTATTTCCACACATTTTAAAATAACATTAACGCGAACTTGTTTTAAGTTCAAAATGCAACACTTTATATTTTATTAGCGCTAACATAACTTCGTTTCATACAAAAAACAATCGTTACGTTTACAACACATTCTGTAACATTATGTTAACATAACCTTAACGTTAACCTGAGATGTTAACAAAATAATAGTTGTAATTTATTAGATTTTTAGGGCCCATAGTTTAAACTCCGTACTCCGTACCTATGCATTATCAAGGTTCAATCTACAAAACCATAGGTACTAAGAAGAGAATTCGCTCGAATTCCATAATAGTGATACTAAATCAAGAGGTTCTTAGGTCAATGGTTTAAGTACAATGCCTTTATTCATCAGGACTGTTTAAATTTTTTGATTTTCACGCTTTTAATACAAACTACTAAAATACTTCTAATCGCAGTTAAGCCCTCATAATTCCTTTGAGTTACATTTTTTTTAATTTATGACCACGACTCTTCGTCCGGCGTTTAATAATACTATAGCTGAGCGTGAACAATATATTAAGACGTCAACAAAAATGTTTGTACCCCATGTTCTTCTCTACTTGTCAATCGGTTTTCTTTATTTTTCTTCTTTTCTGTGTTTGGTAGCTATAACCGAGCTTAAGTATTATCAGTGAATAATTATAATTAGAACTTTATTTAATGGTTGAGTTTGAATTTCGAAGAAGAATGGAAAAATTCTCCTGTAAACAAATGAAGGATAGAATAAGGTTTTATTATGTACACCACTAACGCCATCGTATAAGTAATGAAAAAACTTTAAAAGTAAACTTATTCATATTATGAGATACATACCTACTTATATTTCCTATCCAATTCAATTTAACAACTCGTCCCAAACTGTATGGGATTCGACATTCACTTAAGTGACCGTTACATTAAATTACACAGTTCATAGTTGAGTACATTAACTAACAACTACGCATTAATTTTAACGTATACAACACGACAGTTATTATATAAACACAGTTTATCCCATATTCCCTTATATTATGAATGTTAGTATCGTGCCCTAAATAGAAAACTTTCTGTTTGCACAACAATGGAGGGACAATTCTCTTGTATTCTGAAGTATTGCATCGAAATTTCGATATGACTTGTACGTATGACGTAACCTTCACGCCTATTTCAATTGAAAATACTTTTAACCATAGAGTATTTATTTTAATAGCCTTTTTGTGGTCTTTCCAATCTGGAGGTTTTATGTTTAGTCAGTCTGAAATCGTTATGCCAATTCGATAAAGTTTGTATGCTTATTATATTAAGATAAATTATGATGATGGCGAAGTATTTAAAAAAACATGACGCCTCCTTAGAATAGCTCTTTAGAAATTCAATACTTAGAACCGAAAAATCGGTACAAAAATTTGTACTCCACACATTTAGTAACTTAAACATTTATATACATACATATGGATGAAACAATTCTCAATAATGAGCCTTAATCATATTTTATTCGTTCACCATTTACTGTTCAGCCGTCACAGTTCATAGTTCTCCTTCCATATATAATGTACTATATATTCTTCCATATTTAATATATTATATACGTACACAATTATAATTTGTTATAAAACTTGCAAATGAAAAAATATTTTATCAGATATATATTTTTTATAAAATATTGAAAGGTATTATTATTATATTATAACAGCGATTATTTTTAATTATTATGTTAATTAATATATTATTTAATCAATATTTTAATTAAGTAAATAAATAAATAAAAGTTATACATTTCGCATGGGAGGAGATTGAAGGAGAAAAGGAGAAAATGTAAAAAAAATACCACCAATCTAGATTACATTTATTAGATATGTATAAAATGGGGCTTATTTAAATGGAACTTTTATAATGAACGGAAAATGATCATAAATATCACCTGCATGTTAGTATATATCTTTCAGTCAAAAATGCACGCTCTTTCAATAAACGTAGTGGTTTTACAAATATTTATATCCTGTAATTATACACCGAATATATATTTGACGGCGCATCGAGTCAAATGGCGCTAGTGTCGACTAAACTTCCGGAACTATACTACCCAAGTGACGTAACACGGAATGCTGGGGAGGCGCCATTACGGAATACCGACAGACTGGTCAACGTGGTGGCGCGCGCCTCACGTGTTCTTGTGGAACGTCGTGATAATCATATCAAATCTAACCGTGTCTAAGTCTTTAGTTTGTTATCAGTGATTAGATCAGTGAATGTTAATTATTAGAAGTGAATTATAATTTCCTTAACCTTATAAACCTTGATATTCTTCCCTCTTAACCCACAAAGAGAACATGATGGCTTCCACAAGCAATGATGAGCCTTTATACTTTATGTACAATGATTTGAAAGATAAGATACGGTATATAAAGGGCGATCTTATGGCTAAGATATAGAATTCCTCCAGACGGCGTTTCTGTAGAGCATAAAATTATGAGTAAGGGTCAACCTGTATACAAAAATGTACAAATAATGCATTACATGGTACCAAAATATAATTATTTAACCGCTCTTACAATTTCCAAGGTTTTAATGCGTGAAAAGAAATATTTATTGCATTTTACATCAAATACGAGACGTCCGCGAAAGTTGAGTATCAGGGTAGTGGTACCTGTGGTGGTAATAATAACTGCATTTAGTAACTCTACTTACAAAGTGTAGTACATCACTTTGAATCTACCCACGTTGTAGTAAAGTACGTCTAGTGCGCGTAATGGAACTTTTTAGACGTAGTCAAGTCACGAGCGCTCCTTACAGAGCCCTAATGTCTTCTAATGAGGTGTGCGAATACTTGCCGTAAGTCATTGACTGCAGTGTTTAATTGTAAGGTTAATTGCTTGCCTTGTGCGACGCGTTACATGCGCCAAGAGGCTTATACTCATCAACGTTATTATTTATTAGAAGGCACTGTTAAACCAATCTTGTTTCGCTTTGTGTGCTTTGGCGTGTTTGTTGTTACCGACATAAGTATTGAGTAAAGTGATTTATTCAATTACGTTAGAATTGTTCGAAAACTTTAAGAACACATACTTGTTTTGAAGTGAATGTATGATGATCCCGATGCCCAGTTGGCAGTGATCCTGCAGGCAAGCATTTGTCGGCCTCCCGGATTCGAGCCCCTACCGGGACACACTTGATAAATACGTTTGTTCTCGGGTCATGGGTGTCAGTGTGTCATATTTCTGTATGGGCATGCTACCCGCAACAGGAAATCCTTAGTGCAAAAAATGAGAATATGTGAACTAAAAAAATTTTTAGTGCGTGAAGAATTCCTTGCTTTTTATATAAAAGTTTTTGATAATTTTCACCTCTGTACTTACAACAATGTCGACTAAAGTGAGTCACTGTACACAATTATCTTTGACCCGGCAGTATAAAAGCATTTTTATTGGGCTACAATCAATATTTTGTGACATAAATGGACACCTGGCACAAATTGCAAGCAATAACCACTTCTCAGAGTCCCAATGCTGATATCCCAACGCCGCGCCGACGAATTGGAACTGGATTGAAAAATGGGAAAAATTACAACGTTGTAGCAATTGATATAACGAATCGTTTGTTTTTTTATTGTTTCTTATATATCATAATAAAATAAACATTTATAGTATCAATCGTGTCCATATCGCGGTTTATTTTATTGGTGTATAGCTTATGTGATCTATTTACGGACCTAATGAATTTTCATTAGTGAGTGCTAAAAAGTTATTTAAACACATGTTTTATTATATTTTCTATAGAATCAAATTAGAATTCATAATGATGAAAAGTGGAAAAGAAAAGTGAAGCATTCTATGTGATGTTGGTTATTGGACTCATTGCAGACATTTTAATAACAAAAGAATATTACTTTTTGTTTGGTCGAGCACTTCGTTACTAGTATTTTATTCTCACGTATACTTATGATTTTTTAATTATTGTGACACTGAAATACATGACATAAAAACATAATATACAAATATTAAGTGTTCGTGTCGTCCACAGAAACACCTAAATGAAACGAAGATGGCGTATAGCAAAGATAATTTTGCAACATTATTCCTGTAAAGTCAGCAAGATACTTAATAATGTATAAGATATAATATTATTTAGTTTCCTATAATTGTACTTTCACGAGGATAAAACGTGATTACGTTCAAGTTATAAAAGTAGTTTTACTTTCGAAAATTGTTTGTAAATGCCAACTTCGAATAAATATTTTTGTCATACATTAGTTCACTAGTTGCTCAGAAACCTGTTAGTAGTTTCAGTTCGAATTACAATTTTATTTGAGATCTCATCGAATTGTGCAAGAACCGTAGCTTATGAGATGTCGTTTTTGACACCATTAGACAAAAAAATCCAAAGGTCTTATTGTGATGTTATTTGTATTTGTATATCCCATTCACGTGTGTATTTTTATTAAAATTCTTAATAAACTATTGCGAGTACTTAATGATATGTATGGGTATCTATGAAAAAAATAATTCATCTTATATTTTTAGAGTAAAATCTATAATGGTATTATTTGCTTAGTTGATTTCCACAGTATTTGCATTAATCTTATTTTCCTTATTACGTTAATATTATCTCAGCGAAAACGACTTTCAGTTGTTAATTTCATTAAGTCCCTTGTGCTTACAGTTCTCACAAATTGCTTCATTTTCGACCTCGCCATCCAGTCGCCGAACCGGTGCCTCGGAGTCTGGAAGCTTACTACAAACAAGCCGATTATGTCCACGCAATTTTAACCTTTATTGCTTCTACCGACATCATAATTTCCCTTGAAATATACTTACTACCCCACGGGATCTGCAGGATTACGTCACGCTTATATAAAATCTTGCCAACCCTCCAGCCCAAACACCAGTTCCCGCTGACCTTAGTTAATTCCAAGCTTTGTTTGACTAACAGCTCTCTTTAAATAGTTGCCTGTAATCCTAGATATTAAGAAAACAGATTCAAGGTTGCGTTCTAGTTGACCATAATAATGTCAGGGGTCCGTATCAAAACAAGACCTAGGTTGTGTGGCACAAACTTGATCTAGTTTCGCTGACACATTTTAATATCTTCCGGTGGTACCTACGTTAATATTCCTTACGACGTCGATGGTGAGACTTTTGTAGTTATTATGTATGGGTTTTAGGTCTCCGCGGTACAGTTAAGGAAAATATTTAGTTAGTAAATGTAATAATTATTATATAAGGGGCTTATACGGACGATCCGGTGATAGGTGTATATATGATGATGATAGGTGTAGTTCAAATTGATGATAATATCATTATAGCTAAGTTTTTTAAGATTTGTACCATCCAAACATTCCTTTAGTAATACTGATTCTGGAATGAATTTTGTGAACCACAATATTAATAATAACGTACAGATAGACGCTGACTTTTTAAAAGTTTTTGACAAGGTCAACTGTAACTTCTCATAAACAAGTTACATTACATTGGAATAACCGATATTCTAATGAAGTGTTGTGCACTTACCTTACTTCTCCGACGGAGTCAAGATTGGTAGTCACCAGTAAAGCAAACATCATCATAACACGTGTAGTGAATCATAGTGAAGTATATATTTTTTACTTATATATTGATGACCTTCATTTGGTAGATACAATTAGGCACAGTGCAGACGTAAAAAAATTCAGGATAACATTGACAGCAAATTAAGTTTTTCTGACCATATCTGAGGTAAATCGATCTTTATAATGCGAATTATTAAGGTGAAATGCCAGCTGTCATCCAATTTTACAACTGTTATGTGAAGAACAAGCTGGAATATTACACCACACTATGAAATCCAACTGATCAAGTACACAGAAATCGATTAGAAAGGGGCACAGAAGTCAATTAGTAGTTTAACATATCGGTTTACGATCCAAAATGTATTAAGTTAAATAGTAATAAATTGAAGTAAACTTAGAGCGATTATAGTCACGCCGATTCCGCCTACACTTGTTATTTCTATATAAATTAATGAATGGAATTGATGAATGGAAAACCTTATTTATTGTCCTTCTCTATTGAACAAATAAAACTTAGATATTATCACAAGAATACTACGACATCAAGGTAAGCTACTTGTGAAACAAATTTGGGTAGTAATTCTCACGTAGCTCAAATGTTTCGTCTGTATAATTACCATACGAAGAAAATATTCGATTTAAACTTTGGATAGTCTACTGCCCCCTCAAGTTTAAGTCAAAGTGATCTAGTTTCGATCGAAATTTACTCCTACGATTTAAAGTTATTAAAGACTTGAAGAAGTTCATTTTATTAAGTTCATTTTAACTTTGCACGCTGTAGTTATCTTTAATTGGAAGAAAGGTTAATTAATACATATTTGGTATGCTACTGTTACCCTTGGTATTAATAGTGGTATAGTGGACAGATTCACATGGTGGTAATCATATATTTTGATCATTCAGGTAAAGCGGGACAATTAAAAGGCGAAATGATTAAAAAGCGATTAGCATTCGCGAGTCAGCCACCTTTCTGAAGTAATTATTTATCTATTGACTTATATCAAAATATATATTAAATCGCAGCTTGATTTATCGAAGTTACAGTAAAAATAAATAGTCCCAAATACCAACAAATAAATGAAAAAATACAACATAAACTTAACCTTTCAGTGAAGACTCTTTTGAAGCTTGTGGCATCGTGGCGCGCATACGTAAACATATAGTATAAAGGTTTGTAAGAAACCTCTACATACAAATATATTTGTGTTTTGATATTATTTACATTTCTCTGCTGTATATTCAGTTTGTGTCCTGTCGCCCATGTGTAACGTCAATACCATGTAACTCTGAATATATTTCATTACATGAATATATGTGTATGTATGTAGACTGAGTTATTTTCCCTAACAATTCACGGATAATTAAAACTTGGTATTTTTTGACCATTTTTGACCATATCGTACTACTTATAAGTAAGTAGTAAGGAGAGTGGTATTTAAAGAGGTAGGTTAAACCTTCACGATCGTGAACTAATTTTAAATTGGACTAAAATTGCTTGGGCTAATATATTGATGAAATTAATTACACCCCAAAATTGTAGCACGCATATCTGTTTTTTTTTCCAGCATATCGATAAAATATCCTTCATGGAAGTCTCCTGCCAAATTTAAACGGAGATTGTCAACGTCATGTCCCCAGGGACAAATAGGAAATATATATTTTCATCTCTTCACGATACCTCTAGAGGAAAAGCAATTTAAAAGTTATTTGCTGTGAATAATAAAGTTGCGTAGTACAATGATTAAAAAACAACCTCAAAAAGTTGGGAGCCAAAATAATGTCTTGTTTCAACATGTATGTGTAATAAGGTAATAGCAATAATATCATAAGAAGCGGGCAAAACGGTTCTTTATTTGTGTTCACGGTTCAGGAACTATAAATATAATAACATTATTTCATCAGTAAAATTTAAATGGTAAATAATTGGGATATTTTCTGCGCGTGTCCTTAGGAGATAACTTGAACAATAAATTCCCTACATGTATTATCCCCTGGATAGAACGAAACGAGCAGCAACACCGAATGAATGAAGCCGATGAAGCCATGCCGCGAAATAGAGCCACTCCCATTCTCTACTTACTTACGATATGTGAGTTTTTAACAGAAGAGTGAACAGGCTGTTATAAGTTAGACCATTTAATGTAGACTAGACTTCATTACCACTTACTATTTGGTGAGACTACTGTCAAGCATTAATATATAAGTTAAAATTATTTAAACGATAGCTTTGACCACACAATTTACCAATATTACCAAATAGAAAACAGACAGTGATGTAGTGAATGTACAACATCGAAATGAAAGTAATTCTAAAGCAAAATTTAATTCAGATTGAATTTAGAAGCAAAATGACAATAATGTTATTAAATTTGTATTTAGACAAATGGAAAAGGATCGATGCAGTTAAATTCGGAATTTAAAAAAATGTAACATGATACATGACGGCCGCAGTCGTGTTAGTACTGTGAGGGAAGTAAAGGCAGTGGCACTACCTTTTGACTAATGTTGAAATTCGTAATTATTATTATTAAACGGAATATACAGAATTAAAACATTACAACTTAATTTATAGGCCTCGACGTCATAGACTTTACAGCTCATACGGTATTAAAATTTGATCTGAATGTTTTCAGAGTATTTTGGAAGAATGTATTAAAAGGATGGCAAATATAATCGAACTGTGTCTTTAATTTGTGAGTCATTTGATATTTTAAATTATAATTTTATTTGGAAAGTGGGAACTTTGAAAGTAATTTTCTTAATTTGCTTAGGCAAGGTGAAAAAGCTACAGACTGTACTGACGTGAATTTCAAAGTACACACATTAATTCAATAATATCACTAAATTATTAGTTCTGACTTCATTTGTTTCATCCTTCAGATATTGGAAGATAAACCAGAAAGAACCAGATTGGAAGATAAACGGGTATAGATAATAAGAAAAAACTACGCGACTCAAAGTCGCCTTTTGCAGGCGAAGGACAAACAGGCGCCGATGAGTCTAGACGGCAGTCTCCCAAACCAGAGCGGAAATATACGTGCCTTGTTTTCAGTTGTTTCGAAATACAGAAGGACGCAATTGTATGGTTTTTGTAATTTCTACACACACTCAAAATTCTTAACAAATTTTGGTATATTATGTACTCGGGACCTAGCTGATCATTTTGTGATTTAAACTTAGACTCTAGTACGGGCGAAGCGTGGTGTGAGGTCGCTTCAAATTTCCCTAACTTATGTACGTATTTCAAGTAAAATTATCATTTACTTCGGTGAAGAAAAATATCGTGAGGATACAAACCTACATTCCTTACAGTTTCAAAGGTGTTTGAAGGTTGGAAATGGAAATTTACAAAGTCATATTCAGTTAATTGCTGAAATTTGAAACTGACCGACCTCGCTTGCCTCGTCATGCGGATCTTTACGCCAAACGCACCATGAAGAACCCTAGTCATATTGTTTATTTTATTATCCATATAAAAAGTATATAGATTTATTACAGTAGGTAATACAAGTAAGTTATAATTGTAATCCTTGAACTGGCAAAATTCGTATGCTTATGTGCCGTGTGCATGAATGATTTAATCAGTCTACACTCTACACCTACTTAGGCTTGGGTAAATTGCGCCGATCTGACAAGCGAAGACTAAATATTCATAGGGGTACGTCTCGGTAGAGAGTTCACATGGAGGTAAATGTTCGCTTATTACGACTACGTCACCACTTTGATGGATCATACATACTATTTTATTCCACTGTAAATAATATTTTTAATCAAATATCACAATACCCATGCAGCATCCAAACAAAGGAGTCGGGACAAGTTAAAACAAAAAAATTACGTAACACTCAGATGTGATTCCTTAACTAATATTAGAAATTCAAACATCCAAGTTTATCAGATTATAATTACGATATTGTAGATATTAATATTGCGAGGTAAAGCCTCGATTTATAATAGGTAATAGTGTAATTTTTTTTATTTTTAATAATATAGAATAGCGAAGAATAACAATAACGCGCTCGTAGCCAAACGAAAGAATGAAACGAAAAGTTACGTGTCTGATCGACCGGGTTAATCAACTGCAGACTCGGTCGGTAGGTGGATAGTGGCAAATTTTTCTGAACGGGTCCATGCTTCGGCTGACGCAGTAAGTTTTCAGTATCGGTGTTTATTTTTAGAAGGCAGTCCTTAACGCTCGACTTACGGGTAGCATGAGATCTTCCCAAACTTAGATTCACCAATGACCCTTCCTCCAATCCGCATGCAGGAGTAATACGAGAAGGAGTATGTAAGCTTAATCAATCACGAGAAGACGCCCGTGCCCAGCAGTGGGATGTCGTTGAAACTAGCTAACGAAACGGCGCCTTATCTATTGTACGACAGCACACCAATCTTCGACAGAAATGTACTTGAACCCTGCAATAATAATATATCATTGTCGATGCTCAACTATAAACTATATATTTCATTCTATGTATAAAAGTAATTTCATTTTTATTATTGTGAATTAATTCCCAAGGACGGAGGTTGATAAATATCATATTAAAATTGCCGTAAATTTGAAATCTGTTATAATTCACTAGCACGAGGACTGGTTTCGTGATTAGGTGGATTTTAAATATTTTTTTTTTTGGAACTTTTGTGAAGTTATAAGATAATATTCTTTAGTGAGAGCGCTTTACACTGATGTCTATGTATATTTTAATTTTCTCATATCCCTACAATTTAAAGTCGGTCTTTACTAGATTGTGTCGTAAGGAGTAAAAGATCACTTTACTTATAATCGCGCGGAAGCCTCCTTAAAACGAGTTTTAAATTCATCACATCCACGCAGAATTCCTACTCGAACACAATTGTGACGGTCGGATGCCTTTTCTGAATTCCATCCTCCTTCGAAATTTTAACACTCGTGAGTTCGCCTTTGTACAATATATTTGTGCAGTAGATTTTAACGAAGTACTACCAGGAAAAGGTGTTTCGGTTGAAATATCTAAAAGCCAACGAAATAGGTTTACTTTTTTATGCCAAACATAGCCGGTTGACTACGCTTAAATTTTATGCTCTCCCTACTAACGTAGTACTGCTCTACTTAAATTAAATTCCTGACACGATTTTACCGTGTCTCGGGACGTATTCGTTTAACTCGATGAGTCGATCTGTCGCGGACACGGTCGGCACGGTCGGAGCCTGATCTGTTTAATTGTTTCATCGGTTGTTAATTCCGCCCGACGCTAGCCAGCGACGACGTGGACGTGGGGTTTAGTGGCCCTTAACTAACTGCTCACGGCTAATGAATATACATTGATTTGTGTTACGACTAGTTTACGGAAAATAAATTGTAGTTTCGCTTATTGTCTCTTTTGCTTATGTTATGCACAAAGGTCATGCGGGGTCTATTTTCCACGGAATTACGTTTCTAGTTTCATGTTTCACGATCAGCAATATTTCTTTACGCACAGTTTGAAACTGAGTTTTGATGTGCTAAACTGAACCTCGTTATCAAAGTTTTATGCATATATACGGGATCCAAACTTGCACGCATGGGTCCAAACAAGCATTCTTGCGACGACAAGACAGCGCTTACGCTGTCTTACGAACTTTTTCAACGAAATTCTAGATGTGATAAACACGATTTTCACATTTATATTCTTCAGGGAAGAAGAAGTAGAAGATATACAAACGAATATGACAAAATGATAATCCTAGAAATAGTACATATTATATTGATTCATATAAAATAATCTAAATCAACGACGTAATAGAAATTAATCCAATAAAAGAAAAATCCGCTGGCCACAATACGGATTATGTTCGGAGCCTGATATATTCTATCATATTATTGTTTTTCAATTCCAGCTCGTTCCGTCGCTCTGCCAGACTCGCTGAAGCACTGTATATTAATTTATAAATGACGTGCACATTTAACGCAATATTTCAATTTATCATTTTAAAACTATTTAGGTAATAAAAATTAATTTCAAAATTCCTTCCCCTTTTACAGTCGTAAGTGACTTTAAGGTGCAGGGATATGAAGTTGTCACTCTGATGTGACCCAACCAATAATTATATTTATTTATTAATTAATTTATTTATTAACTTATTAAGGGGAGGCCTATGTCCAGCAGTGGACGTCTTCCGGCTGATGATGATTAACTTATTTTATAGAGTAACGAAGATAGCGTCCGAGTGGGTTTCGTAGTGTTCACGTAATAACGAACAAATATTTAAGAAACTTAAAAAGAAAGGATCTACGTGTCTATATCTATATGCGTGCCCAGTCTGAATTTTAAATACAGTAACAAGTTGATGAAGGAAAGAAAGAGTATTAAATAAAATATCTAGACAAATACAATTTTATTAATCTAATGTAAGCCTTATTTATCATTCACATTTAATTCAAACATATTACTTACAATGATTTATGATAATTTCACATTTTGACAAAAATTGTTATTAGCACTATTTTCAATACTCGCCACAATGTTGTGATGCGTTTTGGTTGAATATCAATTTGTAATTAAAAATATGTTGTAAAGTTATATTTGATACCAATTCAGTGCAGTGACTGTTTTATTTGGTTCTGTTGGTGGTCCCTGGGAGACCAAGTTTCACTAAGAATTAAATTCCCTTGTCTATGACATGGATGTATTCTTATTACTAGTGTTCGCCTAGTGAGCGAAATACGACCATAATTCTTCGCTTTCAAAGTGTTTTCATTGATAAAGCTGATCTATAGTTACCAAAGGATATAAAAATAAAGGAAATTGGTTGGCAAACAGGAGATAAAAAGGGACAAATATTTATCTTCGCATAATATAGGCGCTTGGACTTTAGAAGGGATTGTACTGTTTTTGTTATATTTGATAACACAAATCGAATGAACGAATTGGAAGGAATGAACGGGGACGTAGGCCGCTTACCATTTTGAATCGGAGCTAATTCTCATGCAAGTACAAAGTTTGTTCGAGGAGATATGGTGGGCTTAAACTTTTCTAATGCTCAAAGCACACATTCTTTATAAGATTTTTATTTGACAAATTATGTACATTACATATGTATAATAGATACATCTATAGGTATGTAACAAATCTGCCCCTGAATATTTCCTGCAACGTATGCAGTACTTAGCAATTTCTCTGATAGGTACTAATAACTTCTCGCAAGAATTGTAAGGTAACAAGCATTGAGAATACGGCACCAACTTGGACAGTTTCACGAAAACATTTTAGCTCGAAATAATGCGTGCCTTCGCATTGAAATTTCTAGAACCAGAAATGCCAAAAAACCAATCTTCAAAAAACCCTCAAAGTACGTCCATACCCTTATTGGAATTACTGGGACACACCCTTACTTGAAGTGATGGGGCACTTCTCGTGTTTACTTTCCATTCATTCACTAATTTGATACGCTTGTAGATCAAAAGTAAATGTTATGCTAATCGATTTGTAAACTCTTATGACGGAGTAAATATCTTTACACATTCTGTTTACACATTTGGATCATCAGATGTTTCGATATTATTAAAATATGAAATTATGGCCTACATCGCTTTATCTCGTAAGTTTTGAAATTTTTATTCGGATTTAGTCAGGCGTTTACATTTCGTTACATCTTTTACACCCCTCACCTCTATAACTGGTCTCACCTCAGAAACAGCTAACAAATTGTAGTTGATTGGAGCCATAAACAACTGTCTACTGGTACAACATGGTACTACTACAGCATTTTTTAGTGTCGCTGAAGTGTCAATTTAGATCTTTGAAATATTTCTATATGACATGGAAGTGTTTATTGTGTGCTACCGAGCACTATTTAAAGTTGTGTTTATTTTACAGAATAAACATATCGATAAACTGCAACGAGGTCAAAATAGTACGCAAGTAGGCTTTGTTGTTGACATAGCGGCCAAAACATATTTTCTTGAAATTTTCGTGTGCGTGTCTGTCTGTCTACGCTAGCCAAGTCTTAATCGACTGTGAAATCTGCACACACGGGTTTTCTCCTTCACCGAATCAAGTAGTAAATAAATTACACATAATTTGGAAGTACATGCATAGTTCTAACTTGTTAAGTTAATAGAATATTAATATATTATTGTACATATTAACAATCATATATTTAATATATAGTAATAATATATTCAATTCTTATTCTAACATTCACCTGTGCAGAGATAGACATTCAAACCACAAGGCTTTAATTAAGTTACAGTAAACTGAAATTCAGGTTGCATAAATATTTCAATGATCTTTCAACAATTAAATTAAACATTTAAATAATGTGTACAATCTAACTTGTGGTCGTTCAGTTCATCTTTATACAATGATAGATACGCGCTTTGTTAGATTCCCATTTATAATATGATATTCTCACTTTCCTTTAGTCTACGAATGTAAAATATCGTATTAATAGTAATTGGAACAACTTGTACTTTCAGCGAAACTATAAGTCATGTCTTGTTAGATCCTGTTTCATCAAGTTATTTATGAAAATAATTATATTCTATGTAAACTTATAATTACAAAATATACGAGCTCGAAGATTAGTCCTCTCTGGAACCTGAACTTTCATTGTCATGCCATTTATATGTTCCTTCCCTTCCCGTTCCCTTTGCCAAGGCATTTATACGTTGAAGGAAAATGTAAAAACTCTTTCTATCGGTAAATTTATTATAGATAAAACATCTGTAAATAATCATCACTCCAGCCACTGCTTTGTTTTTTTTAAATTAGACATACAGGAGAAAGTAATATGTAAAGGTCGTTTCGTAAAATAAGACCGGATTTGTCCTGCCCTGCTACTTCAGCATCACAGTAAGGAATCTTTTATGGAATGATTGAATTAAAAATTGAGATTTATGTCAAAATTTGGTATTACCACATTTTTACTAATTCTTTCTTGCCGCGCTCATTCAAGGAACGAACAAAACGTCGCCGCAAAGGCGCGACTTCGCGGCGCCGATGTATGAGCCTGTCTCCATCATTAATGATACATAAGTGTTTTACGATGGGTACATTATAAGCAAGTGTCCATATAACAAGACAGTCCACCTGTCATTCCGTATCTTGAAGTCGTAGTATAGCAAAGTACAATCACATTAACAGCCTAGGTTAGCAAACGTTTACATGTCACAAAAATATATGTAAGTATTCCAGTTATTTTATCAAAAGTTAAATCTAGACAACAATCCCACAACATTGATACACTCATATAGTGGCATTCCCTGTGTTGCAGGTTGCATGTACGTACACAAATATGAAATCATAAACACATCATGCCCAGAGAATAAATTTAAATACTTATCTATCACATAAATTTGTATCCCGACCAGGTATCGAAACCGGGACCGCTCTGCAGACAGGGCCACTACTCCCTGGCTTATGAAGTCATGGAAGGTACCACATCCAGGAAAGTACGGATGGAGACCGAGATAATAAACGCATTCATATCACTTCTTGGGTTCTAGTTGTTCGTGGTGTTATTGTGAGAATTACCATACTTTCACACCGGGAATTCTAGTGCAGATGAGTTTTGAAATTTTAACGTTCGAGAAAGTGAAAAAGCACCTTCTGGAGTATGGTTTATTTCTTGTATCACAAAATTCCTTATGATTAAGAGTGCATTGCTGCGTCGCCAAACCGAAAGAGCTGGTGTTAAGATTCCATGCATCCGATGAAAAACGATTTGGGCGTTTGTTACATTATATTTCTTCTGCGTAACAAATTTAAAATGAAGCGGGAGAAATAAAAAATTAACATAAATTATCATGTGACGTATCAAAAAATGTTTCGTTCTAAAAACAATATAAAAAATTTAAAAACAACATACGAAAACTAAGCCGGGATTTTGTAAAATACTAAATAATTTCATAGGTCTAAGCTATACAAAAATTCAGAACCTTTATTTAAACTTCAACGGTGGACGGAAAATATGGTATATTTTATACACAATTTTATCCCACGCGAGTGTAATTCGGATTTTATTCATTTATATTTCTAGTAATCCAGGATTTAGAGGGTTCTACAGACTCATCCTCATTATGTCCAACGTTACAAGTACCTATACTCCGTCAGTTGCAACCCTCTGCATGACCGTTTTACTTCCATCGTATATACAAAACACGAAAAATCTATCACAGATACTACAAAAATAATAAAAGGTTGTTTTATGAGTATTGTTACGATAAAGGTAAAGATAAATGATGATAAACGTAACAATAATTATATTACATGCGCCATCTACTTTATTAATGACTCTCGGCAATCTTCGTTATCCTTGTTTCGTTTTTCATCGTCATGTACAGTAGAATAAAAATATTGCTGTATAAAGTAAACACGCTTACACATCAAAATTTCATAGACTGGAAATTATTACTTAAATTTCCATTTTAATTTCAGTTGCAAAAAGTTGCTTAATTGAAAATTTTGGATTTACATTTATAAGTAACGAGATTATTTAAGCGAGTTTTTGGTTTACTTACTTACCGCTGCCCGCTCTGAGGCACATCAAAGACTCGGCCCCGCTTTGATCCCGCCGGCGCCGTCACGGCCCACCGCGCCCACACCGTGCGCCGGACGCTTTCGCTATTGCTCTCATAATGTAATAAACGTACTATCATATTGATAACAAACATACCTACAGTACGTTTAGTTCATTATTTATTTTATTGAATCACCAACATACTGCGCACTATCGCTTCATAAAATATCATACTTGACAGTAACACATCTATGTGCCAGCACAATTATAGATGACGGCAACATGTAGAAGGATAATACTCGTATTGATAGAGAGCGCGTACAAGCACATTACATTACATTAATATAAAAAATAATAATTAAAAAAACAATGTTTAAATAGAAGAATAACATAGATACAACTAGTCAGAATAATTATGGCTTTGAATAATAGCACTAAATCGAATCGGTACAAATTAAAATCATGATTATTTAAATGTAATATTGATTTAAATGTTTTAAATCGTTATTAATGTTTCAAATAATTTCGTATTTCCACGCAAACACGACAACTATACCCGAAGAGAAACCCTTTGAGCCATCTGTTCAAGTTTTGCAACACTAAGTGTTTGGACACGAAAGATCCACAAAAATATCTCAAGAAGACGTCCATTATAAGTTTAGAAGTCTATTAACATTACGTGTCACAGCGGTAATGTAACTTACATAACACTTCATGTTAACACTGATTAATTTCCCATTCATTTGTTTTGCCTATTTATTTTATGCTTATCCGTAATGATATTTAACTTTATATTACTATCCACCTCACACACGCCACATATAAAATGGCGCCTTAAAAATTTGACCAAAATCCAAAAACAAATATGCCAATTTACAATTATCAAAATATTCTTAATCTATACTTATAACTATATCGTTTGAATCTGCACGTGAAATAGTTTTTAGAAATGGTAATGGACACAGACTTTGTTATCGATATGGAGACCTAAGCTTATTATTAGATTATCCCATTCGTAAAACCATACGGGCGTTATTTTTAAAGTTATTCGTCGATTTTCTATAAATAATGGAGCGCAGGCTACTAAGATCATCTAACATTCAATTACACATAAAAAGTAACTTTTTAAATATAAATTTATTCAGCAAGATTAAGAAACAGCAAATAACCCATGTCTTAATTATCACATTTGGTATGTAACGTACCCTTAAGTTATTTGAAGTCAATGTTTGATTACAATCCCACGTAATTGTAACCGGCGATGCAAAGCACATTAACTTATAAAAAGCCTTTCTAACATCTTGTTGCAGTCGTGTCTTACCGCAGTTTCGAGTCGGTTAATTATTCTTGAACGTTCAACAAAACGCGGCCAGTCATCAAATTAAAACCGTCTCGAGACAACCGCATCCACTGCATTGCAAAGTGTTTGACCTAATTGCCTGATTTCCAGCCGGGAAAGACAGATAACACGAGCGAAGAGAAGGCGTGAAGATTTGAGATATCTCAGCTTGTAATAAGTTCAAGGAAGCCTTAGAAATATTCTTAATCAATATCATACACTCTTGTAAAAGAACTCTATCTTATGTAACCTTAAAGTAAAAATATATATTATAAGATGTACTAAAGTTGTAAGTGTAAAGTTCTAAAGTAAAAAAATAAACAGTTTTGAGAATCAAGGGATCACGTTAAGCTATCAATACCGATTGTCGGCTTTATCAGTTGGTGGGTATTTAAGTCAGGTTGGATGCCTTCTTGTGGTATAGACTTGTGTATACACTATCTATATGTACTGGAGCAGCGTCATAGAGTGTTATTAACGAGACACCCATCTTCTTCGATACATCTCAGTAGATTGCAGGCTTGTCTCTCTGTTGAGCAATTGCTGATTTCTGTACTAATTTAACATCGATGATAAATTTGCATGACGATTACCTGCCTGGAAAGCACTTGCGCACTTCCTTCTAAGCACTTCCCCTTTCTATTTCTTATAATCAGGTGGTCCGTGTGCTTAATTGCCAATTTACAGGTTCAGCAAAAGCGCTGATTATTTATTCAGCATTGCTTCATTGGGAAACACAGTGAAGCATGTAAACATGTAAAATTATAGCAAAAGAAGAATTCTGCGATGTCTTCCAAATTTCCTTAACCCTTCTCAAACTTTTACTTTTGTTGGAGTTTGTAAGGTAAATACTTTAATTCTAAAGAGGCTGTAAGCTTCGTTGATTATTGAGTATTAATGCCATCTATCAAATGCCAAGACTGAGTAGTAAGGTTGACTTAAATGCATTATTAATGATTAATTAATTAAGTTACATAATTAAGTTCACAACGATGCTTGATATTTTTGCTTTACTTTCCTAGCCAGTTCTATAAAGATCCAATACTACTAATTAAAAAAAAATATTTTTTAGAGAGCAAGAAGTTTTCTGTGAGTTTACACATCAATGCTTGACATGCAGCCCACACAGGGTAGACATTTATATAAATTAAAATATTTTTTCAAAAGTAAATACAGATAGTATCATAACATCAGATGAAGATTAGACGATAACACATTTCACTCTGTCCTTATCTTTAATAATAGCTTTTCAACACATTTAATAAGTTTTAATACAACTTCTTTGTAGAAGGATTTGCCAATAATGTTTTATTTACGTAACATAAATACGTAAAGTGTTCTACGCGCTTCCACTTCATTAATGATCATATTAATTTATTATGGTGCTTTATCCTAATCTTGGTATGCTTAGTTACAACACTAGTTTTTTACATTTAGTCTCTTCCTGGATATTTTCTTATCTGCAATACGATCGAACAGAGAACAATCAACATAATATTGTTATATAGATATATTGGGTTCCTAGATGTTCTGCTCGTATTACATAGATTGTGTATAAGGTGATTTATGCATCTCTTCCTTGCTATTTTCTTTCTCCTGAAATCGGACTAAGGCAGTAAGGGATTGATGCTGTTCGATGGAATTGTATTCCATTATTAATAGTTTCGATCGCTTTAGATGTAAGTACAACCACTTCACCTTCCATCTTCGCGGCATTCATTGAAACTTCGGTCTATCAATCAGTCATCAATTTCGTAATTGATCATAATGTTGATTCAGAAGGTTCATGGATATTCTTAATAATTATATATTTCATGTAATTCTACATCGGCAGTTACTCGGCGAAAATCTTGTGAAATTATTTTATTTATGTTTCCTGCAAGATGACAGCTCCGATGCTATCTACATTTTCAGTGTTACGTGTGACGGTGAAGAATTCTAGAACTCAATTTTATCCAGCTGGGGAAAGATGCAGCTCATATAGATTTTTCAGTGGTACCGCACTGTACGATGTCCGTGCACCTGTGTTTCCAATGTTAAATAAAAACGTCCGCGAGAACAAATGTTAATGGATGGGAGAATAAGAATATGTGTTTCTAAGACTAGGCAGGACATGGTGTAGTGGTTATTCCGAAAACAAAGTACGGCAGGAATATGTGTAGGTAAACACGGGCTAAATTGTTATTTATTTGGTGTTCCAAATGCTGATATACCCGCGCGTAAAACTTACAGCATTTTATCAACATCAACAAAGGTTATCCAATAGAGAATGGCACTAGATATTAACTTCGCCTACTTTCCACAAACTTATATAAATAAGTTAATAAACATTTAGGGGTGTAAAGGGCTTCATACATGTTCGACTTTGAGCCAATCTCCCCAGCGCGTGGTGCACTCTGCTGCCAACAGATGAATCTATAGTGATCGGTCCCTCCTGTTAGAGGTCGCTGAGCTCTGTACCACCCAGTTTAATCCTGACGATGCTCTTGTTTGGTAGTAGAGTTTTTAACCGTTCTCTTTCTAGAACAAACAATCGTGAAATTATTTTTACCTGTTTCAGTTGCAGGACTAAAGGATTAGTAACAAGTGGGTTCCATGCTTGACAAGCGGTGACCACTTATCGTCAGACGGCCCGTCTGCTCGTTTGTTGTCTACTGACATAAAAGACTGAAATAAATAAAACCCACAATCGCTACTGTTAAGTTTAGAAAAAAAAATACGTTCCTTCATCCAATCGATAACCAAGAAATTGTCTAGTATTCAAAAAATATCTAATTTTAATTCTTAATTTACATTCCATTAAGATTTACTATCATAGAGACTTGTAAGGCAAAATGTATAGTGATAAAATCAGTATAATATTAAAAATATTGCATCTTACTTAGTGCTGTATTTCGTTATACTACGAGTAGCACAAACCTCATTAACTTCTTCATGAATTGAAAAAAAAAAAACACTTAATAATTATACAGTGTTTCTAATTGCTTAATGCATCTTGGGAATCCCCGTATTTCCTGATACAGCACCATTGGGTATAGGAAGACAAACAAAGATTACCGAAAGCCATTGAGTATAAAATACACACGTAGTATTTTAACTTAGAAGTACATAACCTAAAACTACAACTCACTCGGACATCTTTTATTATAGCAATTGTAACTAATAATCAATTTAATTGTCTTATTCGAAAAGTATTTGCTATCCAACTTATTTTTTCATGTTAATCGCTTATCACAATTACCATAATTTAAACAAATTCCTTACTTACTTTTGGTAAACTTATTAATTAATTTTGCACTCAATATTCTCAGGTGACTGCAGTGTTACTGTTCTGTTTCAAATCTGATTGAAATAGCTGAGTGTTTGTTCTTTTGTCGGCCAATCTAAAATCTGACAAGCAATAAAAATACAGCGAACTTTTTTGGCATACCTTCCATCTAACCTTAGTTAGATTTTTTGTTCTTATTGACGAATATCCATTCCAAAATAGCCTAGCTTTTCTAGATACTCAGAATCAATTTAATGCTGTAGATTAATGCTTTATATTTAAATAATAATTTTAATAATTATTAAAAATGTAATGCTGTATATTTGTCTCATTGTATATTACACTCCTACATTTTCGAATGGGTATATTTCCGTATGATGTTTTCGAATTAAAATTCATTTACTCATAAGGGTATAATTAATACACTTATGCGTATCGTAGTCTGTGTCTAAAATGCACATAATCAAAAAAATCGTGATGCAGGGTTCAGTCTTGTGTCCCATGAGTGAGAACGACGTTTTTTTTTTTTATATCTTAATAGCCGACAAACGAGCAGACGAGCCACCTGATGGTAAGTGGTCATCGTCGCTCGTGGACATCAGCAAGACCAAAGGTATCACTGATGC
>DWPT01000635.1:0-22530 GCA_018251895.1 Agathymus mariae mariae
CGATATAGTTTAAAAGCGAACGCTCCGGAAGGGCGGGCATCATTGCTGTCCGATAATTGTTATAGATACAATAAGAGCGTAGTGTTGGTCAGTGATGTATTTATTATATATGCTCTAATAATATGCTATTCGCCTTGTGGAGTGTAAGAGATGTGTCTGCTCTTGGTGTAGAACACTAAACAACCAGGAGATACCACGGCCCCTCTGAAGTTCGCTGATCTTTACTTACAAAGATACTCCTTCATGGCAAGGTTTTTATCCATCCGACTAGGTATCGCCTACTTACCAGAATCATTTGTGAAATATTTTAAACATTTTTCTTAATGCCTTGGAGGCTCAATTATGTTGTCTATATTATTTTCTTCTTTTTCTGATGCTTTCGGCACCACCGTACCACTGACCATCAGGTAACCATTCAACTTGTTTGTTGACTATAGACGTTGTGCAGTGTTTTAGGAATTTAGTAATAAACCTTGTGTTTTAGTAATATAGATGTTGTAGAAAGCAATAGGTACAGATTTTTATCCTGAACTTCAGAAGTTGCGATATATCCAATACCGGCTTTAAATAGATCTAAGATTAGGTCTCTTAGGACCCAACTATCGATAGTCGCTATTGTTCAAAAAAGAATTGGAGAAGAATATCTTTGAAAATAAAAAAAGTGCTGAAGAAGAATACTTTTAAAAATATAATTAATCGTAATTCATAAATCGACTGATTAACCTTGACCACTAAAAGTTTCTGTACTTTATCAATCACATATGATTTAATTATATTTAACAGACTAGGAAATGCCCTCGGTTCACTTCAGAAAAACTACCTTAAATATCTGTATTTTTCTGGATTAATTCATAACTTTTTTTATTTATGGACGGATTGCGATGAAACAAGCATTTAGTAAGCCGTGTCTAAGATTAGCGGGAACAAAAGCACAGACAAAGAAACAAAAGTCCCCTAATAATATTTTTTCTCATATATCTTTCATGTACAGAAAGCGATCAGTTAGAATATTATTATTAGTATAGATGTTTTTGTTCAGGAAACCAATAAAACTATGCGGACAAAAGCATATGAATAATCGTTTAATGCTTTTAATTTTAATAAAATCTACATACAACGGTCGGCGCACTGAAATACTGGTATTTAAACGCTAATGATCGCCGAACGCGAGCGCCTTGTGTCAGGCAGAGATGTTCACAGCTGATACCGGGTCCGGGGCTGCGGCCGGGGCCGGGGCCGGGCACATACATAATTTACAGTTTGTTTAATGTTCCATTTTAATGTCCAGATGAAGCGCATGGCCATCTTGATTGAATTCATCACCTTTACATTACTTATTGACAGATGTAACAGGAATTTTACACGGATGGAATTTACGACTCTGTAGCTCAGTATCGTGCCTACTGAATACGGATCTCGGATTTAGTTCCCGGGCGGGGCAGACCGACAGACACTGGTCTCGATCTCTTTGTTTAAAGTATGTTAAATCAGGTTTACGTTTTATTAATCTAAGTTCATACATTTTCGAAAAAAATATGGAGATATTTTTTAATAATAAATGAATTACCATCATTATCAACAACCCATAACTGCGCCACCGCCGGGCTCGGGTCTTCTTTTACAATAAGAGGGGTGAAGCCCATAGTCCGCCACGCTGACGAACTGCGGTTTGACAGGCTTCACACACCTATGAGACATTGTGGAGACCTCTCAGGTATGCAGGTTTCAACTCTATATTTTCCTTCACCGAAGCAAGTAATATTTTATTTATAATACTATATTTTTTAAACTAGTCTCCCGTGCGCCAAAGTAGACTATCACTGCCACTAATGATGTATAATTTACAACAAGTATGTTACGATATAGGTCCAGCAGTCACTTAACCATTAGAACATATCCACTCTTGGCTTGAAGACACATCATAACCGGTGGGCAACGCCAATGTCAACAAACCACACCAGTGCTACCCGTTACGTATAATGAAACGACGAATGCATGCAGGATTGCATGTATGTTGCATGCATGCTGTGACGTTGGAGAGGGCATGGGGGACTAGGTCGTGCAATTTCTGTTCGCATCAAATATGTATTCTCTAAAAACTTAACCCATCGGCTAGCCATGAATAAAGGTTTCTTTGAGATCAGTAAATCTGAATTTTAATACTTCAAATCCACACGTTCAGTTCAAAAATGTGTGTGGCATGCAAGATTACACCCGTAACACGAGGTTAAAACTAAACATCATTGTACGAAGATATCAACACGAAACACTACACACATAACTGGTAGCCTTTTTGTAGCTTTGAAATAATTTTACCATTTTTTTTTTTCAATGCGTGATGTACAGGTAGGCAATAAAATATACCTCAGTGTAAAAAAGGCTGTAAGAAGATAGATAGATTACAAGCAAGAATTAGAGAGAACATTTAAAACTACTTGTACGTAGCATTCCTAGATAGCACGTTACAAACATTCGTAAGTATAATATGAATGTTGCTGGATGCGAGAATCAGTACAGTCTGTATGGAGGCTGTATACAAGGCGGCCACTTAAAGTTTAACTTGTGTCAATGCAATCGTTTTTTACTTAGAGCGCGCGTGACCCGACCGAGACTTCTGTTCTCGGCGCGGTCGCGGTGGTCTCACATGCCGACTATCATACACATTTCGATTTAGTTAATTAATTAATTGATTAGGTGCAAAGATTTTATGTCTATCGTAGCGTAACGTAGTAATACTAGCAGATGCTCGGTGCGCTTCACTTCACATAAAAATAAATACTATTTTTAACACGTGAATGAAAATCTTTTTTTTTTTGTTTATGATTTTTGTTATTATTAAACACTTGGATATACAATATATTTGGTTTTGCTATCTTGAGCAAAAACAAATAAACTTGTCGGTTTACCGCCACGGGAACAATGTGTTCAGTGTTAGTATTAGTATTTTATTTAGTGTACCAAAGCAGCTACATGCATCCATACAAAATTTCATATTAATTAGACTTATTCCAAAGATGTTGATTTGTCATGTCGCTCTTTTTATATTATATGCAAAGTTTCGAACCCATTGGGCTAACGGTTCTCGAGTTTTAGGTGAATATACATACACACATACATACACTTTTACATAGATTAGGTATCGAATGACTAAACTAAAACTAAAAACTAAACTAAACAGTCAAAATTTCGCATGCTTTTAAAATTCAGTCGTGCAAAACTCTGCACAACTTCTGCTTCGCACCACCAAATTTGCACATTTTTCTTATCGAACCACCAAGATGTGCACAACCTCTGCATCGAACCACCAAATTCTGAACATTCCTTTAAAACTGCCAAATTGCGCAAACTCAGTTTCAAACCGACAAACTACACAAATGCCATATAGACGCACCAAACGGCACGAATCCCCATGTAATCCCTCCGCGCAGTACGTACGGTGTGAAATCAGTATTGTGATAAGCTAACGACCGTTTCTTTACTCGGATTCCTCTCGTCCGCGCCTCGGCTCCTATCAATTAAATGGCCGACGCAATCTCAACCGGCGAAATATTTCTTTCTTGCTGCCTTTTTTAATTAATGACTGCTAACTTACATCTTCGGTTCGGTGTCAAAGCCCGTATTGGCACCGTTCATATATCAATTGGACTAAATGCGTTTGATGTTGATTGGATTAACGAGTAAAATGTTTTAAGGTTTTGGAGGGGACAAAGCAATACTCTCGTTGCTCAATAAAAGTATGAGAGTAGGGTTATGATGAGGTCTTTTGTCCACGGATGCAACCAAGCTAAGTTTCCCTGCTTATAGCCTAGAGTGCACCGCCGGCGATGTAAGTAATTGCGCCTGGTCTCTTCAGTTACAGGTCGGTGGCCTCCCAGATGGTACCTTCCACCAGTCTTGTATAACCATTCAAGAATTTTTTTATCTCATTGTTGGAATCACTACCGGCGGAATCACGAGTTTCTTGCTGCCAACGCGTCAGTGACACTTCTACGTACTTTACAGTGCTAGTCACCTATTATAATACGACTTGTCAGTTTGTGAAAAAATTTCAATCAAAGTGACCGCGGCAAGAATTTTGATGCATTTAGTAGAAATGTTGACATTACCGTGCCTTTGATTTGAAGTCGTTTAAACACACAGTCCAATAGATTGTTTTGTGCAATGTATTGCTAAGTTTTAACCAAAAATCGTCAAACTTTAATATGAGTAATGAAATGAAACTGAAAGTGAATTACTAAATTTTCTCTACCTCAGTGGCTCGTCGATTATACATAGGACCATACCGTGTAGGAAAACGTTAGAAAATATTAAAAAATATATATATAATTCTAGAAAGCAGTTTTCTAATCCCATTTACGGTTGTTTAAGCACGATAAAATAAAAATGACAGCATGCGTCCCGGCCAGTCAAGATCGCGCTGGAGATACACGGCAATTATGATATTTCTGTGATCACAGTTATAACGATTTATCGATAAGACGACGGCATATCGTTGTAACATATCAACATAATTATCAAATACTGTATTATAATAAAGAAAGTGCTGTATAATATTTAAAAAAGTGTGCCTGCCGAAGCTGCTTCTGGGAAGGATCCTAGATTTTAATCTATCCTCGCTGTATTTTTGAATTTCTACGCAAGTATATAACGGAGTAAATTTGAATAAAATTTAACGCTTTCGTAAGTGTTGTAGAATAAACTTATTGAAATCTCAATTATTCATATTATGTAGTTATAATAAACTATATACTAAGGATAATGTTGACTAGACACGTTAACAACATCAGCATTATCGACAACGATAACACAACAATAAGACTTTATAATAAACTTTTACATTTCAGCAAAAAATCGAATTCCAAATCACCATTATCATTGTTATAACTCATAACAGACCCAATGCTTTCAGCTCCCCTATAAAACCTTGGCGTATTAAGTAACTTTTTAAACATCACGTCCACACTTAAAAAAATTTAGAACTTTACGATGAATCAATTACCGAGCAAGTGATAATTTATTTCAAATAGAATCACAATTTCTCAAAAATTTCATTTACGTTTTGTCTCAGTTATGAAAAAATATTTTATTTATAGGTTTCAATATATTAATATGTCACAATTTCGGTTAAGTTAAATTTTTACCAGCCCGCTGTATACAGTGAACGTACAACTGAACTACAAGTCTGCTAGAAATTGAAGACGACTTTAGTATACTCTACAACATTGAGAGTGTACATATTAGTAGAGAAAATAATCAAAGACGTTTCGAAAATTCTCCAACTACCCAAAAGCTCATACACATATTCTGAAAACTGCCATCGAAGGTTCGAAGTCACGACCGACGGCATTACAGCTGTATTTACGCTGTGCTAAATGCAACACCTCGAACATCAGAAAGTACAGCTTTCAAATTTGCATCTAATTCGCCACCCTCACGAACGCCACGACCACGTCACTCGACAACCGTGTGCTGAGTGAGTCGGAGTGAGCGAACTAATCTCCATTACAGATCATTGCGACGTTCCGTTTCACGCAACTGGTGCTGACAGTTGGTGAAGATAATCTTTTTGACGGATGACGCGTGTGACGGTAGCGTGATGTGTCGTTCTCCATGTTTCTAACTAGAATGTCATATTCGCCTCGACATATGTACTGCACTTACCTCGAAACGATACACAAAGGTCTATAATGGCCCGTTCGTAAGAATGTCACGCAAAAATATGATGCATTCCAAATTTTAAGGACGTTGTAACAATGGTAGCATGATAATGTCTTGAGCCATCGTTTAAGCGTATGAGCACGAGAGAATTCTGAATTATTATTATAATAAATTTGTTGAAAATGTATATCGGAATATAGGTTTAGGTGCTAAGAACACTTGATACTTTCAGAATAACGGCGATACCCGCATCCAGTATAGGTGACTCGGATTTTATTCCAAAGCCTTGTATTACTTGGTTCATCAGTAAATTCCGTTTTTACCTTTCACCAGAGAAAATGCTCCAGCTCATCAGAGATAAAGCAATCGTATTCATAATGTGTGACGTGGGCTAATGTACAACCTTAGAGACCTTAATTGACCAAGGAGTAAATTCCCGATTATACGCTTTAACATGTAACGCAGCACGGAAACACTCAAGAAGTTTGCCACTAGCGGTCGCCATTTGAACTTCCGACCGACCTCGAACCGACCGGGCGACGTAGCGACCGCGCCCGAAGGTGCTCAAATCGGTCGATCACTTACGGCTGACAAAAGCCGTCAGTTATACACGCCGAGGCACAGGTTTTATCATTAATATCCATGTTGGCCGTGGCAAACTATGAATAGAACTGTAGTCATGTTACTATTTGTTACAGACGTATTATTGTTGGTGCCAAAGGTGATTGCTATTATAGTGACAATAAAGTTAATCATTATATTTGTGATCATTGTTAATTTTAGAAAACGATATATATTGAAACGAATACGCACTTATTTTAGTAAACACACACTAATTCGATTTTTAACATCGAAACATCTTCACATTTTACATGCTAAATATTCAGACAAATTCAGACGTTCGCCTTTTTTAAAATAACATAACATAACAAGGTTATGTTAAAGTAGAAGTATCGATGTTCGATATCAAAAAAGGATATAAAGGTAGCCCGTAATTCATACATTGAACCAAAGTATTATTTGACTTACGAATGGATTATCCCATATATCAAAAACAGTATCCGAACAACGCACGGATCTGTTATAACTTAACCAGCCCATAATAACCTCGAATAATACTTCCACATTTTTCCAAATTCAAATAAGCCCCAGAGAGCGATACAACCAGTTTAAAATATTCGGAACGTTCACAAAATTGTAATTGTAAATTTAGAATAAAGGGTCCTATAACTCTCGAGGATTCCCACAGGGAGCGTTGACAGCCAATGATTTAGAGTCTATTCGCTCCTTAATTAATACAAAACGTGAAAATCTCTTCATCTCTCTCCACCTTGCGTATTTCAACGGCCTTGAAGTATCCCTGTCTCTTTTGCTCCAACCGTAAAATGACTACAGGGTATTGAGACGTCTTCCTTTGCCCGTGATTTATAAGAGTCGTCGGGAAATTTTATCGATTTGTTTACTTTAGGAATTAGTGGTAACTACACTGGGTCTACCGATTTATGTCGCCTCGGTAATTCGATATGTAAATCATGCTAGTATATTATACTTACATGTATAATAGGATTATGAGTTGTAGGACAAAATGTTGGTAAAAGCGCCGCTACGATGAATGTGTTTGAAGACAGCATTTCACCGAAATATTTTGTAAAGTATTTTTAATACAACAAAGTTACTGAAATTGTTTTTGGTTTTTTATTTTATAGATTAACCAATAAATCCAGGGTGGGTCTGGTTTCGAATCCTGCGGGCACGTGTAATTTTCAAATTTAAAGAAACTATCCCTTAATTACACACACACACACACACACACATTTTCAGATTTTCCAAAATTGTATTTTGCTGTGTCATGCAGGTGCACCAAAGCAATAAAGACTTGGCCGTGAAATTTTTCGTACGGGTTTCGGTCACAATGTCAGTGGGCTAGTATTACTGAAGGTCAAAATGTGAAAATCTTAAAATAAAATTGAATAAGAAAATTGATATCTAATCACGTCGCACCCACATCCAATTCAGCATAAATCCATCATTCAATTAATCTATCAATCTTCAATCAATTATTTGTGGAGTGAAGCAAATCAATTATTCTATTAATTCTCTTATTCTGTTAATGTTTGTTAATAATTCGTAACTATTACACTATCTTAGGTATATTTTGGTACTTTAAAAATATAAATAATATGATGACTATTCAAATTCAAAATTATTTTTAACATTTAGGCATTTTGTAAATATGCTTAATGTGTTGAGGCACCGTTATACGATAATATCCTTTACCTATAAGCTGTGCTTTAACGCGTCACTTAACAGTTTCAATAGGTAGGTCACGTATCGACCTTGGAACCTTATTATAACGAACACCGAGCCTGATAAAAGTACCCTAAACCTTTTGAAGGCAATATGAAGACACATTACTGTAAATGTATACCAGGCTACGGTGTCTATACATATTCCTTTGATGAATTTCCATAAAGACTCGCCTGACTTTAACCTATAGCTGTAATTGCTCTTTTCTGCAACACAAATGTTAAATCGATGTCAGCTGACCGAATTTTCAAAACGTAAATTCCAAAAGGGCCAGGTGTTTTAATCGGTTGTTATGAAGTCGCACAAACCGGGCAACCATTCCACTGTTCACTTCACCTTAGGAGCTTAATTAGGCGAGAGTTCGCGAGGCGTTAAAACAATGTTGACATCGCGTCGGCTCGTGTCGTGACATAGATTAAAAATAGTCACGATGAGTGTAGGTCCACAGACTGTTTTATTTTCATAATATCGTTTCTTAGTTGTTATTATTATAATATAATGAAATTACTGCTGCGATATAGATGCAGTGTGTATTCGGTGATACCTTTGTTCAATGCATTTCAGTGAGTGTGGTTGTTTGAACCAAAATGATCTTAACATGTAACAATATAGTTTCCTATAGTCAATCTTCTACGAGGTTAAACTAATGATACACATTAAATATATTTTGAAAACTTTAATATACGTACAGTTAGTTGGGAACTTTTGTCTGTCTGTTTCTCTGTTTAATGACCACTTGTGGCACCAGTCGTCTGTACAAATTTGGACGATACTTGGCACATTAACAACTTATATTCTGGGTCATAATCCAGGATATTTTTGAACCCTGAAAATTGACAT
Organism: Agathymus mariae mariae; assembly: GCA_018251895.1. NCBI lineage: Eukaryota > Metazoa > Arthropoda > Insecta > Lepidoptera > Hesperiidae > Agathymus > Agathymus mariae. The sequence continues at coordinate 8,806 of DWPT01000635.1, forward strand.
AGTGAATAGGAAATAAAAGTGTATATGAATATATATTTAGAGGGCACAAAAAAGTTTTTACTGTTTTTCTGCAGGTATGTTACTAATTCATGTAACTAAAAACCCATTTGTCAAACAATGCGATTACTATTTCTTGATGTAGGTTTTTTGAAGCGAAGCGACAATTGTAAGTTACATATAAAAGTGTCTTTTAAATTAATTTTGACTCATTATCCGACATGAAAATTTATTACCAAATAAACCAAGTTTTATTAAAATCTGTTTAGTAATACTGCGTCTGTATTTAGTAATATCTACCTGCACAGACAAGGATTTCAACTGATTACGTCTCGGCCTCTCTATCGATAACAAAGCTTACATTATAATTTAAAAAAAAACATTTAACGTATTGGTATTGGTTTTTATCATTAGTATAAATTGAATATTTTTTCTAATGTTAACAATAAACCAACTCTCATACTGATACCTAACTCTTGTCAAACATTTGGAATATATAAAAAACCTGGTATTGTACATCATTAAGGAACCCAAGGTGCCAATATAAAAATGACCCACAAAAACGGGCCAATATTTCACTAAAACAATTAAAAACAAATTCGAGACCAGATGTTGCAACGGTCGTACAATATGGCACGCGTGGTATATCACCGTGACCACCCCGGCCGGCCGGCCGGAACGGAGGGTCGTTTTGGAATGTGGTGAGATAAATACTCTACAGTTAGGTAATAATCCCTACTGTTTTACTCTCGTTTAGTTTAGTTTAAACAAACAACGGACGATCATTGGATTTTATGGTTATGTCATCGTGCACGTTACACATTTTAATTGTAGTGGGTACTTACGAAATTTGTATATTTTACCTGTACTTCGACCTGTCACATCAGTAGATCGTCGTAATCGTGATTACAGTTAACACGTAACAGTATGTTAATATATAATTTTTTATGATAATGTAAAAATGTTTTGTCGTTGTTTTTCAGGGACCTCGTTTCCGATCGTGCGGTCTCGTGTACGATTCCCTGCCGCGGCAGATATATGAGATCGTAATCTCTGTTTTTCTAAACTACCTTTAATTTTGATAAATGTTCCACCAACATTAGTATAATGATTATACCAATAACGTATAATAAAAATACTTTACCATGTCAAATTACGCTATCTAGTTCTTAATTAAAATTGGCAACTTACTATTATATAAAGATAGTTGAATTTTACCAAAAATAGGAAATAAGATATTTGTTAAATATGAAGGTGTAGATCGCGCTGTAACAGACGCTTGATGGTAAATTAGGAAGGAAGGTAGAGCTTCCTGATAATCTAACTCTTTCTCTTTCCATTAACCTCAACCGTGAACATGTTTCGTTGCAATTTTGGAGACTTAACAAAGCGGACTTAACGTATCCTTCTTGACCAGCAACGTGTATGTCAAACCCCTACTATTATAGATGCGTTCATTTTGATAAGGTTCTTGCTTATCGCAACACAGGGAATTAGAATGCACTAGAGTGTGGGGTTGCCAGCGAGTGCGTGGGCATTTATATTAAAGTTGATTAAAATGAAATTATTTTTTGTATCCAAAGCCGTCATACGACATCAGATTAATCGGACGAAGTAATGGTAAGTAGTCACTACAGGCCATGTTTATCCGTAACACTAAAAGCATCACCGATGCGTCACCGGTCAATATAAACTTATTATTATGTAGATCTCTGACGTTGCAACTAAAGCGCGTCATAAACATTTAATAATTGGTTCTAAAAGAATGACGGTCGAAGTAAACTTAAAAGGTACCTACTGGCTACAACTACAATTTTACAATTGTTAAATGTGCGGATAAGTTGATCTTTCACTCTCGAATACAATTAAAAATATGCTTCTAACTCCGTTAAAGGAGCTTCGAATGACCTGTAGCTTAACAGTGCGGATTAAATATACAATACATAATTACGTTCTCGTTGGTGACTTACCAACAAGCTCAACATTATGTTCGTGACCGCTAACCATAAACCAGGGCTGAGCTTTGCTCAAAGACTGCACTTAAAACTACAGTAAATTTGCCTAATCTTTAAGCCTTACTTTTTAGACGCTTTTTATAAAATGCCACTTTGTAATGCACGTATATATTGTTTTCTAAGACCATTCAGCTGAATACACATATTTAAAATCATATTTTGATTAACTCATTGTAATGTGTGGGGTAGCCGTAAACTATGCTGGTCAAATGATATGCCAGCGGCTGGACAGCCTTCCACACATCTTTAAGAAATCTATGGACAAAAACGCACATAAATAACCAGCTCTACAGCCAAAACCGCTTCGGTTAGGACTCATTAGGTATGATGATGATGTGATTTCCTTTCTCTCTCTCTCTCCTACATGATTAAATACCTTATCGAAATGATAGTAGATGCAAATAATTACTCGCTTTCCTTACGAATTTTAAAAATGCCGATGAGTATATGATTTTCTTTTCACAAATATCCTTATCTGGGGTAATACTTATCTAATTGTATCCAGTTTTATTCCTTGCGGATAACATGGTGATACATAAAAGAATATCACAAAAACCTATGCAACTGAAAGCAAATTTATTTATTTCTATTCGCTAGCCTGTCGTGTATATTATTTTATTTACCTAACCATATTTTCAAACTCAGAATTGCTAAATCTTCAGTATAAACCCATAGCCAACTCTCGTTTACCAACAAAACCCCCTCTAGTGTTTCGATCTCGAACGTAACCTTCCCAACTGTTGTTTTATACAACAAGTCTGTTCACAACAAAATTATTGTTCTACTTTGGTTTTATTTTATTATCCCGCCCATTTTGACTTTGTAGACTAACCAATTCGATTTTGTTTAAGCCTAAAATTACAATAATAAAGTTAAACTAAAATAAAACTGATTAATTATAATAAATGTATATAACTAGGTTCTTGTGGTGCAGTACCTGAAATGCTGCCAGCGAGGAAATCTTAGTATAGCAATGCTTATACCCCGAGCGAGAAAGCTTCCAGCTTTTGGGTCTTAAATCTTATCTTTTAGCTTTTTTATATTTATTTGAAAAGATAATGAGCGCCAGGCTCCGCGGACCCACAGCCTTGACTCCGTATACTTAAAAAAAATATTCAGAACCGAATACATAAGAAGTCCCAATATCAGCATTCAATTGTCAAACGGACAATTATGGGTTTCAATGCATTCACTTTTGCTTACAGATTACATCAATATACTTTACAAGAATATTAATAGGTAGTTAACAACTATAAAACTATTGCTAGTTATTAAAACGGTTCTACAACACCTCATTTGCTGTACTAAAGTAATTATAATGATTGAAAATGAGTATACGCGTATAGGTTTTGAATACAAAATGCTACATAATTTATCACAAGGTGGTCTTTGAACCATGTTGCATTAAATTTGCTATAAATAATTACATAAATATGTCGATATACGGTGTAATAATAGCAGATGTAAATTGACATTATGCTTTAGAAGAAAAATTGTTAAAGACGTACATAAAATAGGGTAAACGACTCATTGTTCGGGTAATATGTGTTTTTAGGTTTATTATAAAATTACCGTTTTGTAAGCGATGCCTTAGATAATGTATTCGTGAAGTACTTTTTTTAAGCTGAAAAATAAATTCTCATTCTACCTTCACCTATAGATTAGATGGGGCTCGCCGGTCCTATTGAAATATTAACTATAACCCAGCGGCCCCCTCATGTTCATAATAGAGTACCACGGCTTCGCCTTCGCATTCCACCATCATGCTTCGATAGTATGCCATTTACCGGCTAATGACGTGATAAGGTTATTTAAGACTTTCAGCCTCCCTCAGTCGTTCCGTGGCCTCTTTCTGCAAATCGACTCTCAAGCAAAAGGGGACCACCACCGTCCAACAGGTCTACTCACCAAACATGAAATTAACGGAGGAGTGATGGACTAATGGTTTCGTTTACTACGTATTTAAAATTCACTATCGCTTACTCTCCTGCTTAGTTGAAAGTTCACCATAAGTTATTGAAAATGTGTGAAGTTTAACAATCCACACTTGATCAGTGAAGTGGACTAGGTCCTACTTAACTTGCTCAATCACACTGAGACGATCAAGTCCCAGAGTTATAAGTGTTTCAAAATGTATCTCACTTTTATATCAACTGCGAATATGTAGCCAAGCGACCTGATCGTAGCACGTCACCAGGAATAACTTCAGTACGCGGGTTATCACATATCTTTACTGATGAAGACGTACGTAAAAGATGAATCCACTTAATAACTGGCTTTCCAACTTAGCGACCAAAACATACGTGGTCAATTAAATTTCGTATAATATATTACATAACAGCATAGTGTATATATACGAGTACCACGCGACCGCCGACCGTAGAACGGACTTGCTCGCGTCCGTTAGTTTTCAGAAGAAAATCCTATCGTACAAAAACTCGCCGCCGTTCTACCATTGCTTTCACATACCGTCCACTATTTACATGTTTGAATATAATTACCAGTAATTACCTTATGATCATTATTGATGATTTTCCACTAATTCCGAGTAATCGTTATGGACGTACGACATCGAATTAATTTACAATTAATATTTAAATGACTATTCATACACGCGACTGTTTTTGCGATTTCTACCCTAACAATATAATTGTTAGGGGATTCAACTGTACTTGAGATAATTATCGGTAACGTGTTGGTGTATCTATGTAGGTCGAACCATATTTTGTTGGAGTTTAAGTATGTATACAGGTTTAGATGGCGTGATATATTTGTATGTTAGCGTATCTATTTGTAAGTTATATATGTAACTACAAATTATATAGGATTCTGTTGATTCCGGGAAATGGATGTTTTTTTTTCGGAATATAAAATAAAAGTTAAAAGAACATTATTTTAAACAGGAAGTCAACTTTTATACATATACATATATAATTTATTTTTCGTTTATAGAACTAGAAAATAACAACTTGAAATTTATTGATACCTTAAGAAAATTTATATTAATATTTTCACAGCCGATGCTATTTGTTAAAGTATACCGTTTGTTCTCCAAAGCGAAGCGAAGCTATGTAACTAATAATATTCAGTTCTATAGAGTAATTAATAAATATCTATCTTATAACTAAGTATGATTATTGGCAATAATATTTGTATAAACTAATCTAGTGTCCATATCCACGTTGCATTGATTTGAGAATAGCAAACAGCATCAAGCACTGCATCTTTCAATTATTAATAGAAAGTTTTATAGGACATTAGCTGTCCCGACAGGTGTTCTGATACTTGACCACTGTCACTCGGCCGATTTGACTACAAAGCCACCGGTTGATTCCTATCATAACCATGAGTCGTTGTCGTGAATAGCAAATATACCAATTGCGTGAATATAACCTCAATCTTTTTAGTTGTTCAGCACTTTCACTTGCTAGTTAATACAGTTAAAAACTACTATTTAACCAAAATTAAAAATTAAATACGTTTTGACATATATTAGTGAAAAACATTAATATAAAAATATATAATAAATTTTATGTACTTATATTAACTGTAGTAATGTAAATAAAAAATTATATATAAAAAAATATTCTTCTTACCCTTTCCTTCCTTCTTTCTTTATACTTACACGTTAAGTCCTACCACCAAGCTGGCTGGCTTCTGTCGCCTCTTACGACACCCTGTTCTGCCAGCGTGGTTTAGTCGGACCAACTCGTACATTACATTTATAGAAATGCCTCAGTATTTTCCAAACTCTAAGCTATTAATACTGGGTTTGAATGGTGAGTGAATTGAGATTATGTTAAACTCGTCATGATCTGTAACAATATCAAAGCTCGACTGTAACAAACGGCATTAATTCATTCACTAAAATAAGGTGTCTCAAAATGTTTAGTCGTATACCTATATACCTTAGGAAGTCATCCCTCCTACATATACATAGAGACCTTTAAATTATACTATTAGTGTTTAACTTTCCTTTTGTTTGTGCCTTATCCCGTCTGCTGATATCAAATAAATCGCATAACTCGAATCACAAGTAAGTTTCATTGTTTATGTGTATATATTTAATTTTATGAATGAATTTATATGTACTTTTCTTTTTTTGTCCCTGTTACTAGATAAATTAACTTTTTTTTTTCTTTCTTCCACTTAATTGTACCCTTCCACGCTTTCTTCTTTTCGCTGTGTCCTCTAACCCAAAGTTGTCTGGAATAGATCGATGTTTGGCAATAAGACCGCCTGTGGAATTACATACAATAAAATACTATATACTCAAATAGGGCATTGTAACAAACCGAGATCTATAAACAAACACTGTGTCACTAAAGGTTAGACCCGACCAGGAATGAAAACTGGGACTCGGGCTTTATATGCTCATTATGTCCATTTATGTTTCAAGTATTATGAAATAATTAATTAAAATTAACAGATAATAATTGTATTACACCGACTTTTGTATAGACCATTTTAACAGTTAAAAGATATAAATTTATATTATCTTCCGAGAGGAATGTAAGTAGAATCTAGATATATTTCAATAGCTCACAAAATAAAATGAAACTTCGAATAGCCCGTAATAACGATCATACGATGATAAACCCCATCGGCTTCGATTAGTGACGTATCGGGAGACATTATCGATAAATCGAGTCGATAGTCGGACTATCTTGATCGAGGCGCAATCGCTAAATAATAAATCGACTTATTTTAAAATGGCAAATACAAAGATCCAAAAACATAGATAGCAGCTTATTTATCGACACATTTTTATTTGTTTATTGTCGGCTCTAAAGTATTTTAATAAGTACTATAGATGATAAGACAGTGAGAATTTTAATTCTTGCGACATCCGATCGTATTACCATAAGATCTGATAGAGAACACTCCATAAGGAATAACAAAACGTATCGATATTAAAACAATATCTTTATTCACGTTTGATTATTTCAAATTATTTTTATTTCACTATTGCACTGCATTTCGTGTTTGTATAGTTGAAAACCTAACTTATGTAATTGAGACACCATACATACATCGTTCATGATGAACTGTTTGTTTTTCAATGATAAATGTATAATTTTCTCGTAAAGTTAATTCAACATAAAAAACAAGAGCAACCCCAACATAATATTCAACTCTTCGTTAATGATACATTTGTATTCAATGATTTGATTCAGAATACAAACCGTGAACAAGCAGACCGGCAAGTTTTATCACTTCCTCGTAGTGTCTTATAGCATCCAACAAAAGTTAGATAGTGTCTTGCACATTACCATTTTCTTCTATGTGAGCAGCGAACAAACGAGCAGACCAGTGATGAGGCCCCCAGATGTCCGTAACACGTTGCCGCTCACCAAGGAAGCGCAGAACTCGCTTCTCAACAGCCTCTCGGACAATACAATCGAAATAATTTGAAACATTACTGTGAGACAACACACATTAAAATAAAAATCCTGCTTCTCGATAAATTAGTTCACCATCCTTCCAATCTTCACACCACCGCCATATACTGTAAGTCAATACACCATCATTTTTAATAGACGATAGTGAATTTCGATAAACAATTATCCGATATCTATATTACCATCTGTGGATGCCAGATGGCAAGTCCCACGGTCGTTTGGGGCTAAATTAACCTCCCAGCACCGTGTTCCCACCCAACGCCTTCAGGGTAATCATTACCAATAGTTCTGTACTGCGAGCTTGCAAAGGCGTTTATTTAATACTTAGCACCCGTATTGATAATGGATATTTTTGTACCCAAAAATTAGCAATTGGTTCCTTTTGTATCGTTTTACGATTTCATACTAATTCTTACAAATGCTGACACAGGCACTCATGACCCGAAAACAAACAATTACCTGTCACGTAATGTCTGACGCTTGACGTCTGCCTCGGTCGGGAATCAAGCCTGGGAACCCTCGGTAAGTAGGGCGACCATCAACTGAGCTACAGGGTCGTCGATTATTATTATTAGTAATTATCGAGCCTACATTGTCCGTCCGTTTATCCTTTCAAAGGCTACTACTTTTTATCTTTCCAATCAAAATTGGTACGCAGTTGATATTTTCAGAGAATATGTTATCATTGCGGTTATCTGAACAAAACAACACAAATGTAATAACATAATGGAGTCTTAGTACAACAAAGTTGCTTTTTTCAAGTCATTTAATTTTTGCTCTATTGTTAAAATAGCAATATATACAAATGTTAAACTCGTTATTCCTGACAGTAAGGGGAAATAAGCAGAAGTTTCTTAATAGTGATACTAAATGGCGATGTACACTGGCTAAAATACACCTGGCACTTGACGGTCGTTGATAAAATGTTGTGTCGATAATTGACATTATATGTATATTATAGATGTGTGAAAATACGAAATTCTTATTTGATCTTTTCCACTTTGTTATATTTATAATGAGCTAATGATCAACCTAAAGATGAGCAGATGTTATTATCTATGTCATTTGTATCCTCGTTTTATCCAAAACAAATTAAATAAATAACTATCATATTTATTTCTAACATACCGACAAACGCTTCACATATTATTATTATGATCCCCAAAAACGCTCAGAGTTATCACATGAAGCAATATACTTTCACGAATACCACTATTCTATCATAATAATATTGATATGTTTCCTCCAAATATTCTGTTAAACAAAAATGAACCAAATCACTTGAACTTACAGTCTACTTTTCCCTATTTCCCCCACCCTCTACAGCATCCCTAATGGTACAACGAGATGTGATTTGTCGCACTAACCACGCCCGGCTCATCTCTTGTTACACAGTGAGTAACACGCTCTTGTCATATATGTACTTCACCCTCTGTTTACCAATGACACTTCACACAAACGCTTTTTAATAGGTAGGACAAAAAACCGCGTGGAGTTCTTTTGAATGGCAATAACGTGATAAATTGGGATTTCGATTATGGGCTATCGTAATAGAAAATGCTGTAAAATGTAATAAAAATAACGAATAGTGACTTATTTTTATCACAATTTTTGACTTCTCTGACCATGGAAGAGTGAGACAGATGTTAGTAAGTTTCCTTACATTACTTTTCGTTACCGAGTCGAGGGCCACTTTTGATTGATTCAAAAACTTTATATCTATTTCTGCTGGGTGAAGCTCCAGTTAAACAGTTTCTACCAAGCAGACTAGATTGCGTTTAGTCCATTACCTAAGAAAAAACTGAATCTTGAGTGAAAAGAAAAACGAGAAAACGTTGTTAAATTCAGAAATATTGAATATAATATATAAAATACGCCCTGAAATATTAATTAAAAATAAATTTTCTTTAACCATTGTAAAATTGCATTTTGTTAAAAATAAACACGTGGTAAACTTTGTGGTTCGAACCAGGAATGTCACGTTCAGTGATTTGATCATTACTAGACAATCGTAAACATTATAACTTGATTCAGATTTAATTCTCTTGTTACAGTGGTGATGCATAAGGAGAAAGAGGAGCTGCATGTCCACCGGCGGGACCACGCGCATTACGACCACATCATGCCTGACGGGGAAATGTTTCTCCAGGTAATGTTCTGGTTATCCGCTCTTGATGAATATGCAAACAGGATTTAATAATAATCATTTTTGTCAGGTGAAGAAACACACACGTGTAACTTGTAAGACCTGAGTACAACCGATTATCTCTGACACAAACGTTTACCCGGCTGGTTGACCGATGAAATAATAAATAGCAGTCAGTGTTAACCTACGTGATAAATTTTAACGCTCACAATGTGAAATGAGACTAAGCTCGGCTGTGGGTCGATTATAGATGTAATGATGAAGATTCCGAAGCAATTAATAACGCTGACATAATATAAGCGTTCATTTTTGCTTACATCTCAAGTCAGTTCATTACTCGGTCGTGCCCAGGAGCGGTACCATAGCGGAGACGACGATATTTTCACCGGGACGTCTCATTGCAATGAATACACAAATTGCGGCGAATCGCTCGACAATAAATCAAACGGGGCTGCTAAAGCTATAAATAATTTCAACCTCGAGTCTGTGCCTTATATTTTACATTTTCGAAGCTGCGTTGAGAAAGTGTCCATTGAATCAAATTAAAAATGCTACATTTTTGCATAATTTTAACTATCAAGATTTAATTGTAGTTTATTTAATAACTCCATTACAATGTTTTCATTTATGATAAATATTTCATAACGTCCAGGTGCATGATTTCATGACATCCAGAAGAAGACCTAGTTATTCCACTAAGTTATTAAATCTAAGCTTCGCACTCAAACGGTTACGTTTTTAACGGTAACTTGGTTGAAATTTCCGAAGAAAGCTGAATTTTTAAATTTCTCTTTAATACTTTCGAAAGTTACATCGGAGTATTTTAACCTATACTCGACAACTTGATCTTAATATATGTTTTCATAATAGTAGAACTAACAATTGGGATTATAAATAACTGTAATACGAATAACTAAATATGTATGTATGATGAAAAAAACAAAATCCAATGATCAGTATATTCGATGAGTGAACTTAGTATTGATTTTACAAAATATAATCCTGTGCTTTTAAATGAATTCAGGTTTTGTGAATTATATACATTACTGGATAAAGCCAATTTGATAAAAGTTCACACGAACAGACACACATACACACACACTCACACACACACACATACACACACACACATACACACACACCACCAATAATATAAAAACACTTTCAAGAATTACTCTCAATTTAACTTCGTAAACAAAACCATTATGTGCAGTTTTAGATTTAGAAACATCGAATCAAGAAGCTAACACGTGGTGCAATAGCTAACAAATGACGTTGACGCATTATCAATGGAGTAGCGTATCGCAAGTTCGGTCGGCTTGGCTCGTAAGTAAGGCGCGTCGCCCAAGGAAATTACCGGGAAACTTGCCAAAACTTGCCCATTTTATTGCTGTTTTAATCAGGGACTACGTTGGACTGTTTAAAATTGATCTAGTAACATTAGTTAGTCTTATATAGTATTTATTAAAATAAGGAAAACCGTCAAGAATTAATGAAAGAGTTTGGTGAGATTGAATTGTGTTCTTTGACACAATTAATTCTGTAAGACATATCCTTAGGTACAGTGTATCTTATGTTTATCGGATCTTAGAATTTAAAATCACTACTGATTTACTTAGATGCAAAATCCCAAGATTAATAGTTATTGTAACTTTATTAATAGTTTACTCATATAAGGCGGTACCTACTATGATAAATTTGATTGTAATATATTAATTACAAAATCTACCAATATAAAAGTTTCACCGGAAAATCTGACGTGATTTGAACCTGTGAGGTTTGAAATACTATGTAGGAGTAACTATGACAGAAGAATGATTTATCTTGTGATTCTATCTTATAATATAGTGGGACCGAGGTGTCGCCGGTGGGCCAAAATTTTGTTAATAATTGATGGAACTAGAAAACTGGTATACAGCTCAACTAGTGTTGAGTTTCTACTGCAATGGATGGATCGGTGTAGGTCCATCATCATCCATCGATGGCTCAGCTTGAAGAGGAAGGAGAAAGAGATAAATATTTTTGTATCTAGATAGCTCAAAGTGTAAAACACACACTCATCAATTAATAATTCTCGTCGGTACATTACAGGCGCTCAACGGCTTCCTAATGATCCTCACCTGCGAAGGAGAGGTGTTCTTCGCAACGCACAGCATCGAGAGTTACCTTGGCTTCCATCAGGTTAGTACCATACATCCAAGGAAAACTTCGATGGAATCTACGTGCAATGGCAATGTATATATTTTTTGGTGAAAGTGTGAGTGCGACATATGTGAGAGATGCATTGTCCTGAGGAGAGAGTTAAAATAATGGATGATCATTAATGACAAGGACGCCTGGAAATAACAGTGCCGATACTAGTTCTGCGCAGGATAAAATTTACTTTGTAATTAATTGTTGTTTTAAAACATGCGCTGAGGAGATCCTTTCGCCGTTTGTTCTCCTCAATGTTAAGCACCTTTTCCAAATGGTAGTAGAAGTAAAAAATGACTTACGTAAGTGTATTCACAGAATATATAATAGGTATATTTAAATGATTTTAATAAGCTTTTATTCATTGAAACCTGTAGAAAAAAATATGTGGACATCTCATCCACGCACAGATACGAAAAATGTGGATGTAACTTTTATTAGTTTTTTAGTAAAAGTAGATATATTATACATTAAAAGTTAAGGTATGTTAATTTTTTATGTCTAAATATTTTGAATAGAATATATTTTTCTCTCTTGTACACTATGAGCAGTAATTTACACAGCACAGTAATTAGGCATAATATAAAAAGAGGTCGCTATACAGACATTTATCCAGAGAACGTTATGGTAGAGATATGATAAAAAAGTAGGTTTATAAATTGTTTTATATATTTCTCAATCATTACAAATATTGAGAAATAAGAGCAAAAAAAGCAACGCAGCAAATGTATCCTAAGGTGCTGATACGCACTAATAAATCTGTACATATGTATATATATATACATATATATCTGACTCCTCGCCATCCGAAGGCATAACTACTACTTATTTCAACGACCACGGTTTTATCGCAATATGACTGTACCGTCGCCGGCGATGTTTTAAATTAATAATATAGACGGTACTATAATATAATAATATAACACCGTGGTCGTTGAAATAATATATATATATATCTTAGAGCGTTCACAAGAGCGAGAATATGATTTTCATTTAAAAACACGTGCGATTAACGTAAGGGAATTTAAATTGCGTAAAAAACAATTCACGTGACAAACGTCAAAATTTGTAATATTCACATTTAGTGTGTAATTTTCGCGCAAATGCATCGAACAGCCCTTCCCTCCCCTAATTAAATTACCACCATACCAAAAAATTGTTCTAATTTTACTTTACACTAGTTCCCTATTATTCATCATCGAGAAATGTGTGATACAGTTGAGTTATGGGACAAAATTTTATAACCACGTAAAAATATTAATTACAGCGATAACTGAACCGAAAAAAGACTTTAACTTTTATTAAACTACCCTCGTTTTATCGTTAAACCGCCATAACGAAGCGAAGGGATGTAAAAAATTACCGGTAAAGGGCTCGACTCATCACCGGCGAGTAATTGTAAAACTTAAGAGATATAATACTAACGTAGTACAAATCAAACAGAGACTGTCTGTCTGAGTGTGAATATTTCTACGGCTACTGCACTGTATTTCCAAGTGGTTTTTAGTAATAAATATAATGAAAGACAAGCAAGATTTAAGCGTACGAAGTTAAAGTAAATCATAGTAATCATAATCATAATACGGCGCCTGTTAAAAATAAAAATTGTTTTAGCAACAATTGCCATTTGTGAACGTAAGGATCACGATTGAAACCAAGCGCGGGTTTGTTACTCATTAAAGAATAAATTTTAAATACTCTCCCGTTGTAACGCGTTTAATGCAGAATTCTCTAGAAATTCCACTACGTAGCAACGATACGATATGATGTAATGTTTCGTCTTAGTCTTCAGGATCAAGCAAACATCTGAGACCCACGTCAAGGGAACTGCAGTTTTATTTGAGATATATCACGGAGTAGCACCAAACACTAATCACTAACGCGATGTCGGCCAACAAACAAGAAGAAAGAAACGATCGACTCTCAAGCCCCCAGACGAAACATGAGTCATTTGGCGGCTGACTCAAGCAGG